>PVJH01009087.1:0-81235 GCA_004026705.1 Nesogale talazaci | reverse complement strand
CAGAGCATGTACCCTGGTACACATAAGAGTTTTACACACATGGAATCCAGGAACACTAGTGGGAGTAGCAATACCATGAGAGCAAGGGGAAGGGGTTGGGAAAAGAGGAGAGAAAGGGGAAACTTATCGCAGTGATCAACATATAATCCCCCCAATCCCAGGGCAACAAACAAGGGAAATGTGGGTGAGCAGCGACATCAAGTACTAATTCATAGTTTTTCAAGGGCTCACAAGGGGGGAGGGTAGGGGAGAAAGGAAAAAAAAGATCTGATATCAACGACTCAAGTTGAAAGAAAATGCTTTGAAATGATAATGGAAGCATATGCACAAATGTGATTGATGCAATCGATGTATGGATTGTTATAAGAGGAGTAAGAGCCCCCAATAACATGATTAAACAAACAAACAAACAAAAACACAACAAAAAATGTGTCCTGGGATACTCCACATTATCCATGTGTAAAAGAAATGAAAATGAGTCCCTGTCCTTCACAATAGACAAAAATCAATTCTCTCTATTGTTATGACTATAACCAACGTTAAAAACAAAACCAAAAAACCCCAAGGGGCCACATAAAAACTGCAAATGAATGTTCATAGCAGTATTATTCATAATGGTTAAAGATACACACACAGAGCAACTGATGATTAGATGAAATATGCTTCAATAAAAAGGAATGACACACTCCTGCGTGTGACATAGATGAATTCTGGAGGAATTGTGTGCGGTGAAAGAAGCAGAGTAAAAAGAGCCTGCACTGTGTGATCACTTTAGATGGGCTGTCTCCTGTTGTGAGGTGCTCTGAGTCGGTCCCGACCCACAGCAACCCTTTGAACAGCAGAGCAAAGCCCCGCCAGGTCCTGCCCCCCTCCTCACAATTGTTCGGTTAGAGACCACTGCTGCGGCCAATCCCTCGTGCCGGGGCCCTTCCTCTTTCCCACTGCAAATGCAGTGTCGAGAAGGGGCAGATCTAGAGAGAGGGATACTAGACTAGGTCGGGGTTGTTTAGGTATGTGGATTGGGGGAAATGGAGAGCTAATGAGGGGTATTTTTTTTCAGGGGGTGTTGAAAATGTTCCAAAATTGACGATGTGATGGTTATGTCATAACTCTATGTGACGATGCAACAAGCCACTGGATTATACACTTCAAATGAGTGCACTGTATTGTAAACAGATTATGTTTTAATGAAGTGTTAAGTGGTAAATTCTCCATGGATTAGCGATGAAGTGTGAAAGGTAAAACTTTCAAAAAGTATGCAGGATAGCTTTATAAAATCAGGCCAGGATTTGATTTCTTATAATTTAAGGAGTATTAACTTTTAAAAAAAGGAATAAATTGGATTATAATACAATAAAAAACTACTGTTCACCAAAAGGCATCATAGAGATATAAAACATATAAATATATAACTAGAAAGGAAAGCTTGCAATATATGTAATAAAAGGTTACTGCTCAGAATTTCTGAACCACCCAACAAATAAAAGATAAACAATCCAACATAAAGATGAATACAAAACAAGCAGCCACTGAAAAGGTAAAAAAAGACAATGGTAAGGCTATGAACAGAGGTCCAATGCTATTTAGCAATCAGGACAATGCAAACCGAAGACATATTTATATTATTTTATAACCATTATATCTTCCAAAAACAAAGAAAAGTCTTCCAGTACCATGTAATGGAAAGAATGTCTTTCCTGGATAACCAAAACCCACCTGTAAGAGAGTCCCCAGAAGGGCCACACAGAAAGGAAAATCCAAGGAGCAGTATTGCTCTGATGAACCACATAACTATCCTCTAGTTCTTAAACATTCCCTCCCCTTACTATTATGCTTTTTAGTGTTAGATTTGCATATGCTCATGGGTCTGGTTAATATCATTCAGTACACGAAAGCGCAGAGAGATAACCCTTCAGAAACAGTAACAGGAGTAATGGTTCCCAGGGTGAACAAGAAGAGGGTGGGGAGAAGGGGGGGAATAAGGAACTGATAGAATCGATGACTGTACAACCCCACTTGATGTGATCGAAAAACAGAATTGTATGGGCATGGATATATTGGATTATGTAAGATATGCCCCACACCAAAAAAAACCTTAAAAAGGGAAAAAACGTAATATGGGTTCCTGGGCAGTGGGGTGGTAGGGAGAGAAAATGAAAGGGGGCTGATATTGAGGAGTTCAAAGAAGAAAATGCATCGAAACTGATTGGGATAGCAATTGTACAATACTGCTTGATGTTGTTGGACTGTGGAGTGTCATGATATCTGTAAGAGTTCCCAATAAAATGTTAGAAAATTTTAAAAAATACTTATCAATTAAAACAAACACCCATTAAAGGTTGAAGGTAAGCAAATGACCATCTACCTCAGAAGCAACGAAGCAAACATGGAAAAGAAAGAACACAAGAACCTATAGCTGCACATAAAATAAATGTCTCTTAGAACCAAAAAGTGGGTGAAAAATGCAAATTCCAGAAGACCTACAGTAGGCAATCACTGTTATAAACTTCAGAAGGAAGCAGGACAATACACTGTTTAGGGACTATATAGGTGATCAGAACACTACATTGAAAACAAAATTACCTCTGGGGCAGGGCAATCAGAAGTATAATAGAGGGAGGAGCACAGAGGTAGAATTTTAATAATGGTCTAAACCTTAAGTTCACGATTATGACTAACACACTATTCATGACATGCATTCTCGATATGTATCAAATACTATCTAATAAAGAATTATCAAGATATGGTGATGAGATTTTAGGCCCACAAAATGCTCCCCAAAAGGAATGATTTCTGAAATTTTAATATAAGCATTTAAATATATTTCAATTCTATGAAAATCTTTCCTTTTACAGTGGGTCCAAGACTTCAGTTATGTCTGTGAACACCACAATACTTAATTACATATTTTCTTTGGATTTGAACAACACATGAATAATTCCAGTATACATTTTAATTATCTATGGTTACTATTAAGTCCACTATATTAGTTTAAATGACATAAAATTGATTAAAATGATTGCTTCATTTTCATTATGCTGGGCACAACAAAAATATATTTGGAGTTAAGCTTATAAATTCAAAGAGAACACATTTATTTAATTTATGCTTTCTTACTCTTCCAAAATTATTTTATAAATATCATATGTAATAAAATGTTCTCTTCTTTTATAAACAACTCCCAGAGGAACTTGGCTATAGGAGAGATTTTAACCTTGTAAAGAAATGAACAAAAAAAACCCCAAAACATTGCTTTTTTTCTACAGATAAAAGTACCAGAATTAATGATAATTAGTTTTTCTCCCCACAAGAAATGAAATAGAGCAAATATCTGTCATCTCAATTCTGTAGCAAGACAACTAGTGTGCAATGAGCACAATGGCGGGCAATACCAGGTCAGCTGATGAGGAAAAGGATGATTAAAAAGAAACACACAAGCCAAATGGGAAGAGGCCGAAGCCAGAGGACAGGAGGCAGAATGGCCTGACGCAGGAATGTGCACAGGATGATGACGACCTCCCGGTGAAATGCCTTGACATAGATCTCAGACTTAGTTCTTTATGTTAGTCTAAGGTATTTGCTCAACCGGGGTAGTCACTGGTTTGTCCAGCTTGCTGTCCATCAATGGAAACATCGATTATCTCACCCAAAACAAATTCTTAAAAAAAAAAACCCAACATTTTATTGGGGACTCGTTAGAACTCATCACAATCCACATATACATCCATTGTGTCAAGCACATTTGTACATTTGTTGTCATCATCAGTCTCAAAACATTTGCTTTCCATTTGAACCCTTGGTTATCAGCCCATCTTTCTCCTCCCTCCCTATCCTACCCCCATGAATCCTTGATAATTTATCAATTATTATTATTTTGCCATGTCTTATACTGATGTCTCCCTTCACCCACTTTTCTGTTGTCCATCCTTTAGAGAGGGGGTTAGAGGTAGAACCTAGTAATCAGTTCTCCCATTTCTACCCCATCTTCTCTCCACCATTCTGGTATCACCTCTCTCACCCCTGGTCCTAAGGGATCATCTGTCCTGGACTCCCTGTGCTTCCACTCAATCACATTCTAAACCACACTGGTTGTATTCCACATGGGCTTCAGGGCGTGTGTTCTCACTTGCCTATACAGCTTATCAAGGAGGTAGAATTCCCAGCGAACCTGTGTGGGGCTGGATTTTAAGAGTCCAAACTCCTGCTCTCCTCCTCACTGGAAGTTTCTTCCCACAGAAAAAAGACAAGGACCCTAACACAAGGGGCCCAGCAGACACGTGCGTTTCACACCCTTCCTCAGGCATTCCTCGGCTGATCACAAGCGAGCCGATCAAGACCTCTGGAAGACAGCTCCTTGGTCAGCTGACTGGCAGAGACCCAGACCTGTGCCCATTCCAAAGATCATCCGATGGAATGAAGAAATCATCAAACAGAATAATTACGCCACACGCAAGTAAACTTTTGCTTAAGCTAATTTGAAAATGGTTTGTAGCAGTTAATTGACAGAAGAGTCAGAATTTCAAGGTGGATTCAGAAGAGGGCATGGGATAACATTACTGTTTTCAGATGAATCTTGGCTGAAAGCAAAGAATACAAGAACAAATGTTTATTTATTTTTTTAATGCAAAGGTATTTGACTATGTGGACCACAACCCACTATGGAAAACACTGTGAAGAATGGGATTTCCTCACTTGTTTACCTTCTGCCAGCAAGTCCATTCTGACTCACAGAGACCCTGCAAGACAAAGGAGAACCATGAAAAGCTGCAAGAGGAGAGGAGGGGAGAACACCTCATGGTTTTTCATGGAGTGGGTTGGGGTGGGTTGGAACTGCTGACCATGAAATTACAAGATCAGAAATGTAACCCACCGTGCCACCAGAGCTCCCATGGAAGTTCCAGAACATTTAATTGTGCTCATGCAGAATCTGTGCATAGTCCAATAGGCTGTCCTTCAAATAGAACGACAACATGGTAAGGTTTAAAATCCAGAAGGGTGTGTGTCAGAATGGCATCCTTTCACCATCCTATTCCATCCGCATGGGAAGTAAATTATCCAAGAATCTGAGTGGACTATATGAAGAAGAATGAGGCGCCAAGATTCAAGAAAAGCTCATTAACTGTGATGTGTAGAAGACACAACTTTACTTGCTGTGAGGGAAGAGGACATCATGCACTAACTGATGAACATGAAAGACGACAGCCTTTAATCTGATTTACAAATCAATGTAGAGAAAGCGAAAGCCTTGCAATTAGACTCATAGACAACATCAAGATAAACAGAGTGAAGTTGTCAAGGATTTAATTTTACTTGACGTCACCATCAATACTCACGGAAGCAGCAGTCACAAAATCGTAAGACATCCTGCATTGGGGAAATCTGCTGCCCAAGATCTCTTTAAAATGTTCATGAGCAAAAAAAAAAAAAAGTCACTTTGGGACTGAGATACTTCTGACTCATGCCACAGTATTTCCAATCACCTCATGTGCATTCAAAAGCTGGATGCGTAAGAAAGCCTACAGAAGAATCGATGCCTTTGGAGTATGGCATTGGTGAAGAATGCTGACCATAACAGGTCTACCAAAAAAACGAACAGATCTGTCTTGGAATAAGCACAGTCAGAAAGCTCCTTAGAAGCAAAGATAGAGAGAGCTCTTTTCACCTGTGTTGGACACGCTAGCAGTCGGAAGCAGGGCATGAAAAAGCTCATCCCACTTTGTAAAGTAGGTCAGTGACCAAAAAGGAAGATGCGCGACAGCAGGGACTGCCACGGCGGCTGCCACGAGGGGATCAAACATAACAATGCCTGTGAGGATGGTGCACGGCAGGGCAGTGTTTCCCTTTATTGCACCTGTAAGGTCCCTATAAGTCAGAAACCTATGGCTGGCAGCTAACAAGACCATAGACGTACAGTATAAAATTTTCTCCAGCCCCGGCCACCCTGGGGAGGTGGGGAGAGGGCAGTTCTACTCTCTCCTGCAGAGATGCTAGAGCTAGGACTGACTCCACATGTCAGGGGCCACAGTATGAGCCTGGATCATGGGAGGTCAGGTGTTCTAACTGCCTAACACCAGCTCCTGGAATCAAGCCTGCACAAAACTAAAAGACATTTGATTTTCTCTGTCAATTGTGCAGAGTGAGCGGTACAAGGTTCCTGTGGCTTAAGGGGAAGAAACTCCCACTTGTCTTTTCACCTTTTGGAGGGCGCGACAGCCAAATGTCACAGGAATAAACATCCCCCAGCTGGGTCAGGCTGGAAGAAGGGATCCTCTTATTCCTTGGCTGGTTCTATCAGTAGTAAAGTTCAGCCAGCATACTTTTTATATCCACTCGGTGAAGGGGCCTCTTTGGCTAGCTTTGTTGTTTTTTTTCAGGCTACTGACTTGGCCCTTTGATTTTAGTACTATAATCAGAAGGACGAGGGTTAGTGTGTTAGTGAGATCGTGAGCTAATTGTTAGTATCACGTGTAACAAGAAGCGAGGGTACTGAACAGAGGAGGGCAAGTTCCTGCATATACACCTATAATACTTTAATCTTTCTTTGAAGATTTTGAAAATAATCCAGAACCATAAAATAACCCAAGGTCATTATTATAAACACTAAATGTCACTGTAAAGTAATACTCATGCCCAAAGTTTAAGGGATTGGGGTTAATCTATGGTGACTAGATGGACATCCTGTTAGTAATTTTTTTGTCGGGGGGGGGGCGGGGGAGAGGGGAGCAACAGTTTACATTGATGAAATGTATACTTTCACCTTAACTTCCTTTCAGTTGAGCTAAGTAAGCGTATATGATGAAACATCTTTTCCATTATTCAATCTGTTTGAGAATCATCCAAAATTTGTGCTCATGTATATGGCCTGAAAACTGCAACAAGATCTTTGTCAAGGATACTACACAATAAATCTGTGTTGTCAACTGCCAGCTTATGAAGGGAAAATAAAAACAGGCAAAACCCCTCCACCTCTACCACCCCGTCTACTGCCACCAGTACAATTCTGATTGAATTTTTGCAAATAATTTCAAGAGGAAAACGTAGTGGTGGCCAGGTTTGAAAAGCCAGCTTTCTGCTATTGGTGGTATATAATCTAGTTATCCATTTAATGAATTTGTTTTGATTTATGTCATTGCGTATGATGATTAGCCATTGTGTATGATGAAAATACAGATGGGTGCCATCAAGTTGATTCTGATGCATTTTGGCCCTGTGGGACAGAGCAGAACTGCCCGAAAGGCTAGAAAAGAATATTTCTGATGTATCTGGCTATTGACCATGATTTCTAGGTCAAAGTCATTAATGAAGAGAACCTCCAGGCTCCTATTTTCTGCCAGAACTTTCACTTCATGTAAATACAAATCCTCATTTTCTTTCTTAATAACTACTTAATGAAATAAAAAAATCTCAGGTTTCATTAAGCATGTAGACTTGATGTAAAAATGGGTTTATAGGCTTTAAAGGAGGTCTGAGTTGATACTAAGAAATTAATGCTAAGATAGATAAGGAGACTGCTATTGCAGCAATAAAAATGATATTACAGGCTCAACATGTCAACTTATCAAACATTTCATTTGTCATTCATAAATGCCAATTAATAGTTTAAAAGCAAATTTATCTATACAGTTAAAATTTTAAGAATCATTTTATTGTGCAATTATAGGCTATTAGGACACACTTTCTTTTGACGTTTGTTAAAATTAATCACTTCAACTTAAACCAAATATTATAAAATCATTTTAGCTGTAAAGCCATTTTTCTTACTCTGGGTTTTTCATGAAAATGACAGCTTTATGGCATCTTTTGGGATCTCTAGCTTTGCAGTGGGTCCCTCTGCCATGGGTAGTTTATAAAGCGGGAAAAGGAAACACAAAGGGATGCAGGTGGAGCCCCCTGAAAGAGTCTGGGCAGGAAACCAGCTCTCTGTAGTCCCAAGAGTAGGGTTGACACTTGTAACCTGTTGCACTGACATTACAAATGAACCTTTTTTGAGTCATAATATGCCTGTTCTATCAAATGGAAAGTGCTGTCATTGTTGGGTTGAATCCCTTGAATGACTTTAGAAATATTTAGAAGTAGGAGCCAAAAGATTTGTCTTCAAAGTACTCTGACAGACTAGCTGAGATCCAATATGCACACTTGGTACATTTGAAGAACATTGGCTGTTTCGTCTTAGTTTCTTCCAGCTCATGAGACTTAAACCAAACTCACAGACATCAGGTCAATGCTGATGCACAGCAACCTGTAAGGCAGGGAAGAACTGCCCCTGTGAGTTCCTGAGACTCCCACTCTTTAGGGGCGTGGACAACCTTATCTTTCTCCTGCCCGGGGGCTGGTGGTTTCTAACTGCTGACCTTGCCAGTAGCCGCCCAACCATGTCACCCACTGTACCACCAGGGCTTCTACTTGGTCAGATGTGGGGCTCTTGCTGGTAAGTACCATCAAGCCAGTTCTGACCTGTAGCAACCTTTGCACAACAGAATGGAACACTGCCCAGGCCTACACCACCCTTACTTTTGTTCCCAAGCTTGAGCCTCTTGTTGGAGTCAAAGTGCCTATCTAGTTCAGGGACTTCTTTTTTGCTCTCCCTCTACTTTACCAAGCATGATGTCCTTCTCCAGGGACTGCTCTCTCCTAACAACATGTCCAAATCCGTGAAATGAACTCTTGCCATCCTTGCCTCTAAGGAGCCTTCTGCCCTTGCTTCTTTTGAGACAGACTGTTTTTATCCTTTTGGCAGTCTGTAGTCCTTTGAAGTCTCCTCCAGCACCACAATTCAACGGCATTGATTCTTGTTCAATGTCCAACTTTCAGCTGCATCTGAAGCAATTGAAAATGCCATGGCTTGGGTCAGATGCACCTTAGTCCTCAAGGTGACATCCTGGATTTTGAGCACTTTAGAGAGGTGTGTACAGCATGTTTATCCAACGTGACTCATCTTTTCACCTCTTGACTCCTGCCTCCATGAGCACTGATTGCAGATCCAAGCCAGAGCAAATGCGCATCAGCTTCAGTCTTCCCACCATTCATGATGATGTCGCCATTAATCCACTTGTGAGGACTTGGGTCTTCTTGACATTGACTTGTAATCCACACTGAAGTCTGCGATCCTTGATCTTCAACCTAAGTATTTCAAGTCCTCCTCACTTTCAGCAAGCAAGGCTGTGTCATCCCCATATCACAGGTTAATAAGCCTTCCTCCAGTCTAATGCCTTCTTCTTCACATAACCCAGCTTCGCTGAGTGTTTACTCTGCATACAGAGTCAGTAAATATGGTGAGGAGAACACACACCCTGATGCACACCTTTCTTGATTTTTAAACCATGCAGCATTCGTTTGTCCCATCTGAATGACCGCCTCTTGGTCCGTGTGCAGGTTCTGCGTGAGCACAATGAAGTGTTCTGGAATTCCCCTTCTTCTCAAGGTTATCCACAGTTTGGTATGATCCACACTGTCAAATTTCTTGGCAGGGTCAATAAAACACAAGTAAATAGCTTTCTGGTATTCTCTGGTTCAAGCCAAGATCCATCTGCCCTCAACAATGATATCCTTATTTCATGTCCTCTTCTGAATTCACCTTGAACCAACCTCTGGAAGCTCCCTGTCTTGGATGATGATCTTCGCTGGATGATCTTCAGCAAAACGAGACCTCCAAACTCATGGCCATCAAGCCAATGCCGACTTCGCACGAGGCAGAACTGCCCCTGAGAGCATCTGAGGCCGTAGCTCTGGAGAGGGGTAGAAAGCCCCGCCCCTCTCCACTGGAGCGGCTGGTGGGGTGGACCTGCCGAGCTTCCTTGTGCTTCAGGGAGCACATTTCTTCTGCAACATGTAAATACGTTTTGCCCTGAGTTGCAAGAAACGAAGGCAGCTTTGGAAGGAGATCTGTACATGAAGTGAACCTGTGGCACCCTGGTTCACAGGACATGCATTGCACGATGAAAAGAGAAGACAGAGGCGGACAGAGTAAAGGCATGGGGGAAAAAACCAACAACTTTCATTTGAATACTTCTCTCAGAAGTGTTCGTAATTCTGTTTGGCCCAGACTTTAAAAATGGTTCACACCAAGACAGAACATGCACTCTTATCTGTAGAAAATGAGCCTATACTGGTAGAGAACAATAAAAGAGGAACATTGAAAAGTCAAGAGAAAAAAACACTCATTAATTTACATGCACATCTGAAGGGAAAACACCTCAACAGAAAGAAGAGCGGGAGAAGCAGACGTGTAATGAGTGCCAGAAACTGACACACAGGTCGCCCCATTTGGTGTGGTGTGAGGAACCGTGCCGCTGCCCTCCACGAGCAGGGCGATCCAAACCACCTGGCTGAAGACAGGTCTCGAGGAAAGTGAGTAAACTCTCACAGGTGAAGAGAAGGACGGTCACTCAATAGCCCCTTTTGGCTATCTGCGAGTGCCATGTCCATTACACCTAATGACTGGGGGTGAGCATTTAGTTGCCGTGAACTATGTACGTTATTAACAGAAACCCCAGATATAAGTGCATGCTTGCTTCCTATATTCAAATGGAATTCATAAAAGTCCACATGAGAATGACAATCACATGAAACTGTCTTTCAAATAGCACTTTTAATGATATCTTGAAACTGTAATGGAAGTATTCAAAAACCGACACAGATGTCGCATACACAGCTCTCTGGGGGAGAGGGGACGCACTGGGTTGGGAGGCTGCTGTTTGCAGCACCTGCAACGTCTTCGAGCTGTTCCCCAAACAGAGGGTTTCTGGGATTAACAGGTCACGTATGTGGCCTTGGAAGAAGAACGAAACACAAGCTGAGTTTTTCTTCACTAGGAACCTCCTTCTGTAAAGAATGACATCCAAGTAATTGGAAATTTTCAAGATTCTCTCCATGTACCGTACTTCCCTTTCCAGGAAAGCCCAGCTTTGCCCTAGGTTCCTTGCCAGCTCTGCATTACCACTCCATCCTAACATTCTGTACACAGGACAATTACACCCGCCCCTACTGAGGAGAAAACTAATTGCTGTGCTCAATCCTACGACTTTAATCAAACCAAGTATTCAGAAATCCAAGTTGCAGGATTATGTATCAGGACATCTAGAACATACCAAAGCAGTGATTGCAGCTCTGGGCCCTGACAGTTCAGGGGGATGCAGCAATGGTCTCAGCGTCAGCATGCAAAGTCCTCCCACGTGGGAGGACTCCTGCAGCAATGCCTTCCCATCATCACACACACAGTTTGGTGTGCTGAGTGCCCTTCTGCACCAAATGTCTTTAAATATATGCAAAAGGGTCAGCTTGATATGTTGTAAACCAGTAAGGTGTACCGGAATCACACTTGCAATTTAGGTAGGTGATACAAAACCTTTAAATAAGCTAATTGAGGATGAAAAATTAATCGTATTTCCAAACTATTATTTCAGACTGTTTGGAAAGGGCAACACTTTATAAGTGAGCCCACCGAGTTTAGCATTCCTGTTATTACAGTGATTTGACCAAGCTGTGCTTGGCAGATACACTTTCAAGAATTAAAGAAGGTGGAGATGAACAGTAAGAAAAAATGAAGCCCACATGACAGCAACACAGATTCCCGGGGTCGAACAGCAAGCACCAGTGCATCAGGGAAGACTTCCCTGTTTGAGGCAAACTGACCTCAAAGGAGAGCTTAGCTTACGGGACCACCTCACTGAGCACAGCGGCCGCCCAAAGACATCGGAAACGTCCTGGTATCGTGCCCTGTGCTGAGATGACCGTGTCCAAACAGAGGGAGATGACCTTACTCTGAAACCACCCTGCTTGGGAAATCCACCCGATGAGCTTTTCATCAACAGGGCCATCCAATGGGCCTGCTAAAGTGAGGGACAGTCATTAAAATGGTAGACGTGGTGCACCATGTTTAGACACTCAGCTGGGAACGAGGAGGCCAGCAGGGTAAACCTAGCAGCTGCTCTGCAGCAAACGAGCAAGGCCGTCTGCTTCTCTAGAGGCTGCCAGCCCTGGAGGCCTGCAGGGGCAGCGCTGCGCTGACCTGGAGGCTGAGTTGGCATTGACTTGGCAGCCCTGGATTTCAATTGAGTATAACATTACAAAGTCATTTTGAGCAAGACCTTCTTTCTCCTTTTGTCTCTTTGTTCATCAAAAGAATCTACCAGCTGAGCCCCGGTGGCGTAGTGGTTGTGCGCGGGACTGCGGCCCACTGGGATGGAGGTTCAATTCCCGCTCACAGGAGCAAAGACTGGGCCTCCTACTTCCACCACCAGGGCAGTGATGCCTAAAAAAAAAAAAAAAAGAATCTACCAAAATAAAAAACGACAATTGTGGACATGGTGAAAATAACTCAAAACAATGAAGTGATAAGATTCATGGCTATTTATTATTAATGGGTGCTAATAAATATAAAATACATAGCACACATTTAATAATTGAGCTTTATCCTTTAAACCTTTCTTTCAATTACAGTAATTCTTTTGTATATTTAACTGAGACTCTAAAAGAGCACAAAGTGATGGTTCCTAAATACACTCCTCAATTAAGTGTATACTCAAAAGGTAGCAATAGGTGTATACCTAGAGGTAGCACACAGGTACTACAAATGTGACCTATCACACTGATATGGTATATGTGACCTATTATACCAGTATGGTATACAAGGAAAGTGTCTCATGAATTTATTGAAGGATTTAAACCACCACTTCCAAGGACTCCTTTTAGTTTTTTCCATCCTACACTCTTAGATCTGAAAAAGAAGTTACTAAATTTAAATTTAAATCACTCTTAGATCTGAAAAAAAAACAGTTACTCAATTTAACTACAGATACACTCACTCTACAATTATGATGCTTTCAAGCAAGCAAGGGGGCAAGAGCAAAAAAAAAAAAAAAAGTCCAAATTAAGGATTGTAACTAAGTTGCAATTGTGGATACCTAGAGCTTTTAAAAACCCCTGGTAAAATGCTGGCAAGTTTAGAGAAGAACAAACAGTAAGTTTCAATCAACTTACATTTTTATAAATGTAAAATGAGTTAAGCATCAAACTTACCTAAAATTGTCATTTTGCCCAAAATACAACTTAGACGGCAGGAAGGGATAGAGAAGCTTGCATGGGATTACAAACCCAGGGCAGAAGTGGGAACAGTGGTATTACACGGTGGAGGACGCACTCAATGCATAGTGATCATTGATTCTGTATGCCTAGTGACTGCTGAGGGGAAAATCTACTTGCTCTGTAAACTTGCACAATAAAAAGTCACAATAATGTGCTTGCAGTATCATTTAATCTTTGTACTCTCACTCCAGTTCTTTGGGTTTCCTACTTTCCTTATTCCCCCTAAGTCCAGCTGGAAAGCAGAGTTAAGTTTATGATTATGAAATAAAAGCTGAACAGTAAAAAAAAAAAGTCACAATAAAAAATTAAACAATAAATGAGATCGACATTTTGGTGGGCAAAGTATTAACCAAAACAGTGTTTCTCAACCTTCCTAATGCCACGGATCCTTTAATACAGTTCCTCATTGTTGTGGTGACACCCTCCCCCCCCATAAAATTATTCTTGTTGCTACCTCGTCACTGTCATTTTGCTACTGTTATGAATCTGGCAACGCCCGTGAAAGGGTCGTTCCACCCCCAGAGGGTTTGTGACCCCCAGGTTAAGAAGCATTGAACCAAAACATTCTACCTAATTTAGAGCTATTCTAAAACCATCCCGCAATGGAAAAGTTCTCTCCCTACTAACGACCTATTAAGTTGCACCAGTCAATATTCAGGCTGTTTCCAATGGCTGCTAGTTGCCTAACTATGAATGAGACAGATGATTGGTGAGCTTATTTGTCCTTTGTGTTAACCTGAGAGGTTTAGAAATTCCTTTCATCCTTCATGCTGTCCTCTCCATTTACCTTCAAGCACAAAAGGGCATTGGCTCAGCCATTCACTAGGACACTCCCTACTGAGGAAGGACACACCCAACAGGTTTTTAGCCAAGACAGCCTTATCTCCAAAAGTCTCTCCAAAAGAGACTCAGAGCTGAGGGACGTGGGTCTAGGGCCTGAGTAAACCTTCTGGTGAGCACCCCCCCCACCTGACTGACACCGACTGTGTTTCCCAACACAGAAGCTGTACTCCTGCCCCTAAGCATTGTCAGCAACAGGGACACACTACTTGCTCTCCAAATCCATTTTGTGTGATTGCATCCTCTGTCTCTCTCTTCTTTTAACCACCTGGACTCTGGAAGTTCTTCTCCTGACCACTAGATATTACATTATTAACCTGAACGTGACCTACCTGAGTCTTTGAACCACTATCTGATCCTCCTTGTTATTGAATGGTCCGAATTAATGCCTAGAATCTCGGGTTCTGGTTCCTTCTATCTGCCACCATCTAGGGTGCTAAGATTACAAACGTCACTGAGGTTTATTCTCAGGTGATCTACTGAACCATTTATATTCCAAAGAAACCAGGCAGCCTTAAGGAAGTAGTCGAATGGAAATAAATACCAGCAAAGCGTTGAAATAAAAATGTATGTTGCTATGGATACGGAACTGTATTTATGACCTGACTTTATTCTATGCAGTTCCAAAGCAAAGGAGGAGCCAATAAGGATGTGGAAACTTACCTCAGAATGTGCTCAAAGGCATTGCAAAGTACACAGTATTTTTATCAGCAAAACTGTGTGCTTTTATTCAGCCTCAAGTTTGCTAAAAACCCTGATTTACAGAAATCCGATTAAAAGGTATTTTTGCTCTCCTGACGGCATTGTTTTATTATCTGTCACTATTTATCGTGGGCAGTCATCTGTCAGTTTGGTGTGCTTTGGAGGCTTGTAAGCTGTCGTGCTGGTGACAGCTGTGTCCCAGGTCTTTCAATCCCAGCAGGCTCAGCCCAGGTGAACAGATAGGTTTCAGTGGAACTTCCAGACTAAGGCCAGAGTAGAAAAAGGGAATGTGGGGTTCACTTTCTAAGTGATTAGCCATTAAAAACCTTATGAAAAGCAGGGGAACAGAATGTGAGCCCTTCGGGTTGAAAGGGTCTCAAAAGCTAAGGGGCCTCCTCAAAGTAGAATCGAGCTGCATGGCAAGGATGGAGCAAAGGCTTCTGGGCCTTCCTCGACTGGCATGACATGACGCAAAATGAGAGGATAGAGCTGCAAATATCCATTAACAATCAGCTCGTGGAATGTATGAAAATTTAGGAAAATTGGAAGTCATCAACGATGACACAGAATCCATAAAGCTAAATATCCTAGGTATTAGTGAGCAGAAATGGACGGATCCTGGCCATTTTGACTCAGACAATCATATGGTTTACTATGATAGGAATTAACTCAAGAGGAATGGTGTCACATTCATCATCAAAAGAAACACTTAGGGCTGAGCCCTAGTGGCGTAGTGGTTTTGCACAGGACTGCGGCCCACTGGGATAGAGGTTTGATTCCAGCTCCACGCGGCAAAGGCTGGGCCTCCTACTCCCACCACCTGAGGGCAGTGATGCCCCAAAACAAAACAAAAAGAAACACTTCACCAATTATCTTGAACAACAATGCCTATGATAGAATAATTTCCATAAGCCTACAAAGATGAGTGACTACCACTATGATTCATATTTATATACTCAAAACTAAACATAGTGGTGAAATGGGCAGCAGAATGAAACACTATTTGATCCTTACCCACCTTAAATCTTTTCTTCATCTATCATGAATTGGTCTAATTGTGAGGATTTGGGACTTCTTTACATTGAGTTGTAATCCATACTGAAGGCTGCAGTCTTTGACCTTCATCAGCAAGTGCTTCAAGTCCTCCTCCCTTTCAGCAAGGAGTTGCAACATCTGCATATCACAGTTTGTTAATTAGCCTTGCTCCAATCAGGCTACTATATTCTTCTTCATATACTCCAACCTCTCTGGTAATGTGGTCTGCATACAGATTCAACAAATCTGGTGAGCGGCTACAAATCTGACACACATCTTCCTGATTTTAAACCACACAGTATTCCTTTGTTCTGTTAGACTGTCTCTTGATCCCTGTGTAGGTTTAATGTGATCAAAATTAGGTGTTCTGCAATTCCTATTCTCCTTAAGGATATCCAAAGTTTGTTATGACCCACACAGTTAAATGCCTTGGCATGGTCAAGGAAACACAAGTAAACTATCTTTCTGGTAGTTTCTGCTAAGGGCCAAGATCCATCTGATGTCAGCAATGAAATTCCTCATAGCACTTCTTCTGAATTCAGCCTGAATCTTTGGCAGCTCCCCAACAACTGTGGTTGGATGATCTCCAACAAAATTTTACTTGTATGTAATATCAATGATATTGTTCTATCATTTGAGCATTCTGACAAGTGACCTTTATTTAGAATGGGTATAAATATGGATCTCTTCCAGTCTCTATGGACCAAGTAGCTATAATCCTAATTTCCTGGCATAGCTTAGTATGTGCTTCATCAACTTGTTGAAACATTCCAATGGCTATTCCATCAATTCCTCTAGCCTTCTTTTTGGTAGCTGCTTTCGGTGCAGCTTGAACTTCTTCCTTTAAGACCATTGGTTCTTGCTCATATGTTGCCTCCTGAAATAGTGGGCTGTCAACTGATTCTTTCTGGCACAGCGATTCTGGGTATTCTTCCCATCTTCTTTTGATGATTCTTGTGTCATTTCATATTTTGCTCACAGGATCTTTCAGTATTGCCATTTGGAGCTTGAATTTTTTAATCCAGTTCTTCACTGTGTTCTTCACTTTTGGTTTTGTAGTTCTAGATCTTGGCAATTTCATTGCAATACATTCCTTTGTCTTCTCAAGCCGCCCTTTGAACTTTTTTCTTGTTCTTTTCAGAAATTCATGAAAAGCTCTCTTCCTCTCTGTGACTTCATCATTCTGTCCATATGCCTTAGCTACTGTATGGTGGAGAGCAGGTTTCACAGTCTCTTCTGGTATCTACTTTGATCTTTTCTTCCTTTCCTGTCTTTTTAATGACCTGCATCTTCTGGCCAGGTGGTTGGCTTGTGGAGTGGGGTGCCTTTGAGTTCTTACTCCAGAGGATTAGACTTGCTGACCGACAGAGCTTGAGATGAGTGCCTTCAAGTTGAGCCTTACTGGAATGGGGTGCTTCTGAGCATTTAATGTGGGGAGCAGGGTTCACTGACCCATAGACCTGAGTTCAGTGCCTTTGAGTTGAGGCTTAAATGGAGTGGTGTGCCCTTTGAACATTTATTAATAGTCCTAAAACTCTTTTCTAACATGTCCTGACTGAACAGCTGTTTTCTGAGCATTTCCACCTGAATGGTAACCTTTTAACTTCCCCAATAAACCCTTCAACCGTGAGCATTGCTTCTGAGGTCTGTGCAGCGATTGCAGTGACTTATAGAACCCAGCACGAAAAGGAGTGTGTGCAGGGGAAGCAAAGCATTCAAAGTCGTGAGGGCTCTGTGGCACAGAGCATGTTGGCATCTTAACAATGGGATTCACCACAAGGCTCCAGACACACTGGAAGCATAGGACTCTGTAAGAAAAAGAGATTGAAGCATGTGAAGTCAGATGTTTGATTCTTCGGTGGTTACCTGTAATGGATGAAAGGAATGTAAGAAATGATAGGCTGCAGCTGTGGGGAGAAAAGGTGCTTTTGGAGTGGCCTGTGGAAAGCCTGGCTGACTAAGCAATGCATGATTAAGAGGGCCAGTGCCCTACTGGATCCACCCAGCCAGAGGCCCCAGGTCATATGTACATAAATAGAGTTCAGAGGAGGAGAGGAGAAGAATCATTTGAGTGATATTAAAAGAACTAAGGGTTACATACTTATTTGACTACATTATGGATATTGAATGTTTTTCCTATCTGGTATTGTTATTAGGCCTTTGTGTGTGATAGAAACCAATGACTATCATGATTACAAAGAGCATGTAAACCTACTTTCAGCCTATGCTAAAAGCTTAGTTAGGAATTTCCCAGGAGAAACTGATTTTATTTTAAGCCAGTGTGTGTGTGTGTGGGGGGGGGGGGGGGGGGGGGGGGGGGGGGGGGGGGTTGCCGCGGGGCCCTTAGGTTAAAGTGACCAGATTTTAAGAGGGGCACCATTGACCAGGGTGTGGGGGGTTCTTGATTAAAAATTTGGTCTAAATGAAGCAACAAAAATGTTCATAGAATGCAAAATAGTATTGCAATATATTTATTTTAATTTTAAAATGCTGTGGGATGTTGTTAAATTGTTAAAAAGTAGGACGTTGGTCACTTTAGCTTGGGTGAAAACCTAAGGAAGATCTGTGGAGGAGAAAAGGGCGGACTGCTTTGACATTTTGAGCAATTTGTATTTGGAGCCTGCCCATCACAGAAAACCCCTCAGGACTACAGGGTAAAGGGAGCCTGTGAGCGTGGCATGCTCACTGTGGTAACCTCTTGGTTCCACTTGTTGAGTGGAAGTGGGGAAATCACAGCAGTGAAAAGGTGGATTGGTATGAACATGTTCCACTGATATTCTTTGACCCAGTCCACAGAAGCTAGAGATGAAAGAAAAGGGCAAGTTAGCAGGACTGAAGTTTGAAGATTTAAGTGGACACTGAGCCTATAGGCAAGACCTAATTCTTTGGGCTAGGATGATGAGTGTTTGTAAAAAAGCCAGCTAGTCAAACAGGCAGGGAAGTGTGTATGGACTTGTAAGCTTGCGCCAAGCATCTAACTGATCTAGCGTAAGTGGCTAGGGCTGAGATGACAATCCACTGCTTAACTGGGGCAGTGGGGAGTAAGGATGAGTTCACAGTCAATGCCACACTAAAGAAGTCTGTCACCACTCAACAGGTTCATTGCGTGGGGTCAGAGTGGTGGTCGTTGGTATGTGTGGCAGTCAGACCGACTTGGAGGGAATCGGGGGTGGGGATGCTCTTGTATCCTAGTCCCAGTGTTGAGGGATGGCTTCTTAGCACACGGAGGAGGGAGAAGGGGAGGCCTGCTCCTTTGGTCACCAGACAAAGGTGCCTGGGATCTTTGGCTGCATCCAGTCATCAAGACTTTATTTCACTACCGCTTTGTCTACACAGTTAGGCTATTTTGTGTTGGCAATTCTGTGAAGCTGCTTTCTGTCCAAGCTGCTTTCCTCGTCCAAGACTGCTGCTGTCTTTGTCTCAAGTTTCCAAAGGTGTGCCAGACCAGCTGGCAGGAAACCTCTCCTCTCGCTTCCCACTCACTCATTCCAGGAAGTTTCTTCTGCTGATTGGTGTTCGGTATAGTTCTTTATCCTTTCGTTTTATGCTCAGGGTTCCAGGAGTGCTGTTTTCATGTTTCACTTAGTTTCTCAGGTCTTTGCTGTCGAGGGATGGCACAGTGCATCTGGCTAAGCTACCCTTGGACTGGAAGCCTCAGTGATTCTTACAGATCTTATGTGTACATTAAGAATGACCTGGAAGCCTGCGTGATCCAAAGACAATAAATAACAAAATCCAAATGTGAATGGGGGGAGGGAGAGAAACACATCAGAGCTTAAATGATGAGCATCCAGTTTTCAGAAGGCTGTGGGTGACAGTGGGAGCCCCAAATTCATCTGCAGAGTCCCTACATGGATTAAGTCTCTAGCCACACCCAAGGGGTGTGAATAATCTTGCTATCAGTCATAGACTACTATAAACTTGATTATGGTGGATGGAACTAGGGTATACTATTATAATATGATACTATGGTCATTTGATCTCCTGCTGGACCCATGCTGGGTTTGTTTTAGATTTAAACATTTCTTACTTTCTTCTCAACAAGAGATTTTTCCACTGGTTTATTTTAATATTGCCAGTGGTCTCTTATTTCTTTTTTTAATGTATTTACTGTTTTCAGGTGTTTTGATTTTTGTATGATTCTAGTTTATGAAGCACTCTAGAGAGACAATAATTGGTGTAGTGGCTTGTTAGGGGTATAAGGGAGAGCTTGGAGGGAAATGGGGGGGCAAATGATGAGTGCAAGAGGAGGGACGATACTCTAGAATTGATTGGGGTGGTGAATATAGAAGTTTTTTTAAAGACAACTGTACAATGAAGTATATGATTTATTTTAAAAATAAAAGAGTTATTAAAAAAATCACCTGGGATGTTCTTAACATGTAGGTTCTGATTCAGTATCTGGCATGGCAATGCAAATTGTCAGCATGAGGCTGTGCTGGAATGAGCTGGTTCAAAGCCCTGTTGGAAGGCTTTAGTGAGCCCTCCCCCCTTTATTTCTTCTGTTTTGAAATTTAACAATGATGGGTGCAGATTGGGTCTGTTTCATTGATTATGTTTGAAATACATTGACTATTTTCGAGTTTTCTTGAGTCTTGGCTCCATGTTAAATTATAGATTATGTCTGGTCTCTTAACTTAAGGGAAAAAAAAGTATATATTTTTATAGTCCTATCTTTGTCTCTTTATGTTCACTTTTGGCAAACTTAAATAGTTGCAATTCCTCAGAGTTTTTCATATTCTTTTGTTATGCTTTCATAACCTGCTCTTTTATGAATATACCACTATTTCAAATGTGTCGATTTGAAAAACTAATTTCAGTTTTGCTTGCTTTAAGTTTGCTCTTGCTCTTTGAAGTTCTCGGAGTCCTCTGGGGTCATCTGTTCAGTCTTTCTCTTTCAAGCCCCTCAGACGTGCTTCACTTGTCAGATGACCCTTGGTTTTCTGTTCCTGTTCAAGGCAAGTCAATAAAATGCAGACTGGAAGCTCTGTTGGGTGTGTGGCTATCGTGTGTGTGTGAGAGAGAGAGAGAGACAGAGAGAGAGAGAGAGAGAGAGAGAGAGAGAGAGAGAGAGAGAGCATTATTGGGTTTTAGTGTCAACAGATGAAGCTGCTATGCTGCAGAGCACTAATGGGCTGGACTGTAGGTTCCCAAGCAATGGCTGATCATTGGCATCCCCCGGGGGCCTGGTGCAACGACAGCTTCCCAGGGCTCCACCTCCTGGAAAGTCTGATTCATTTGTTTGCAAACGGAGCCCAGGGACTCGTAGCGTCACCAGACCCTCAGGAGATGCCAAGAGCAGCCCTGCTTGGGAACCAAGGTGCTGTGGTGTAGTAGTGGCTTCTGCTCAGAGATGTCACTGTCCACACTTAAAAGGACACAAATCCCTGCCACTGAGTCGAGGCCGACTCATAAAGACCCGACAAGAGCCAGGGGAAACCGTCCCATAAGTTTCCCAGATTGTAAAACCGCTTATGGGAGTAGAGAACCTCACCTTTCTCTTTAGTGCCCTATTATACTGGCCACACAGTTGGCCTGCTGTCCAATCTGGGTTTGGAGAGAAACATGGCCGTGTCTGTATGCTCCCAGCTTCCAGTCAATATCATTTTCAACCTTCAGTTCCCTTCTGCTGCCCTTCCTGCTAGGGATACGGTGTCTGTGTTCAGTAGACAGGCTCCTTCCTGACTTTCAGACTTCACGCACATAGCATGAGGCAGCTCCTCTCTGCAAGTCAGGGTCAGAAATTCCCTATGTCTCACCATTGATGGCCACGCTTATGTGTTCTTCATTATGGTTTTATCTCTTTGGCACTCCATTCTTTCCTCCTTTAAGGAGGAGAGAAAATAACCTCATGTGTTATAAATACTGGGGGGCTTCTGTGTGCCTGTTATAAATAAACAAGGCTTTGATGACTGAAAGTTGTTTGACATGCAGTTTCGTGGGGAAGGCTCTTCCACTGAGTGAAGAGATGCACCTTGATTTCTGTTCTGCAGTCTGAGGTGTCCTCGGCCGGCCTGAGTGCAGGATGCAACCGCAAGTGGGAGAGAGTGGGACTCAGTTTTTCTACCGAAGCCTTCTCTGAAGCCAGGGACGGTCACTCACACAGAGCACGGGTGCAACACAGAAGCACGGGTGTAGCCAGGAACTGGCAGAAAGTGGAAGAGCAAATGCCCATTGGCAGAACCCTCAACCCGGAGTAAGGACTCTGGTCTTGGGCAGGGCCAGCCTGGGGTCCATGCTAAGAGATTACCAGGATGTCCTCCATGGAAGGGAGTTTCTTTTGTTTTCAGTGGTGACTGACTCAATAAGGTGCCCTCTACTGGTGGTTCTCCTTCCTTGCCTCCCTCGCCCCATCCTGCACGGCAGATTCCCTACACGACAGAGAGCCCAGCTCAAGTAAACCACCTACAAATTCTTGTGTCAGCCTCTGCTTTTCAGGGCGAGAGAATAGCAAAAACAATACCATGCACAATTAAGCTCTTAATAAAGTGCTTTGTAGCACAGTGTGAGATTGTAAAGGAGATAGCCTGCAGGGTTTCTAGGGTCTAATTATCCTTCATGCCTGTCAATCTCAAATGGCCATTAGTTAAAAATTAATATGCATCCAATTATTTGATAGGAAACAAGAGATAAATTAACAAAGGAAATGTAGTATGTTAGTCATTATATGCACGTGCTTTGACATCTTGAGGTGAATATTGTGACATATCAAGAATTTACGCTTGATAGTGAGTTTGGGGGTTTTTTGCTTTCTGTTATATATTTTCCTTATACGAAATCCAAAATAGCTATATCTAGGGGAGACAGTATTTGGAAGAACAGTTTCTGGGGGTTGGGGGGCAAAGGGGAATGAATGATGAGTACAAGAAAGAAGAAAAGGTTCTAAAATCGATGGTAGTGATGATTGCACAACTCTTTTCAATAGGTCTAAACTATATATTGAATATGTGACTTCTATGTCAGTAAAACTTAACATTTAAAAGAGAGGACTTGGGCTTTTAGGAGGATTTAACCAATTTAGTGTGCTGCTAAGAAATGACTGAGCAAAATAGAACTATGGATACGCAAAGAGGGTCCAACATTGAGAATGAGAACAGGCAGGCTGGGGGACAGCCATCAACAGAGATGATCTCTCAGTAGACTCTACGAGGCCTCTGCAGTGGGATGCCCAGAGACGAGGTAGGCTGGGAAAGGGCACAGCTGCTAGGGAAGCTCAGCAGACGGAGCGCCTTGTTATTCTCTTCTTGAACAGCTCTCTGAGTCAGCAGGGCATTTGGTTTGGTTTTGGAGAAGCTCAGCTACTATAATTACACTGTAAATGTAAGCAAGAGGTAAGAAAGCAGAAGGCCATGGAAGTCAGTGACAGAAGAGGTGACCCCAGGCCATGCATGTAGCTCCAGGTGAAAATCAAAAGACACTGCTCTAGGAAATGTCCAAGGAACTAACAGGGGCAACCTATGGCTCCTAGTGTGATTGCAGGCAGCAGAATGAAGCCCTCTCCATTCTAGCAAGGGATCTGAGTCTACACACCCATCCCCAGGGCTCACTCTGAATTACCACTCAGGGAGAAGCACATTAGGGAGTGGGATGGGAAGGATACTGCATTTACCCAATAGCAGAGCAAATTCAAATCAGTTATCCCAAAATACTTGCATCCGATGAAGCTGGATAATGACCTCTCCACAAGGGTTCTCAATCCCTGGAACTTACGAGGAATGATCTTATACAGTACAAAGAGCTTTGCAGGTGTAATGAAATTGAAGCATTTCTGGATGAGGGGAGCATCAGGTTGGCCCAAGGTAATGAGCAGGATCAGATCAGAGAGTCAAGTACAGGGGAGGTGACGTGATGACGAAGCAGAGTAAGCTGAGCCCTGAGCAGCTTCTGGAAGCTAGAAAGGGAAAGGGCACGATTTCCCCTTAAAGCTTTGGGAAGGGATCCGCTTTGTCGAAACCTTGACTTTAGCTCCTTAAGACTCTCCACAACTCTAAGAGAAATTCACTTTGTTTTTAAGGCACAAAGCAGTTTGTGCCCTTATGGTAGTTTGTTACATCAGCAATAAGAAACGAATACTTTTTGGTAAATATTGAAAGCAACATTCATCACAGTTATAGGAAGACCTGAGACAAATAATCCTGAAGGACAAATATTAAAATAAAGCCTCCAAAATCAGCCCTGAAGGAAAGAGATAATTCAGGGAACAAAACTGAAAATGATTAAAATGTAGAAACTGTGGAGTGAGATAAGTGTATTACAGCTATAAAAATGGGAATAAGGTACTTTGAAAAATAAGGAGAATGTGTACAAAAAAAGATATTAGAACTAAAATGTGATTCTGGAAAATAGGTCATCTCCAAAAAAATAAGGAAGATGAAAATGAAGAAAGAAAATAGACATGGAGATGAATCCCCATGAGTCAGCATACAGTTATCAGGAGTCCCAGAAAAAAGGACAAGTAAAGCTGGAAAGTTTAAAATTATCAAAGAAAAAAAATACAGAAACGCTTCTAATACTCAAGCAGGAGATGTGTACCATATCAATTCAACTTTGAAACTTACAATACCACAGCCTTTGTTAGATTTTTCTCAGAATCTTGTCTTTCTTGCAATTATAAACAGTATGCTTTTAAAACCTGCTCTCTGGTGGTGGTGGTACATAAAATGCTTTCTGTTGGTATTGATTTTTATATACAGTCTTGTTTAGTTATTTATAGAGCTGGGAATTGTCAGACTGTTATTTATGACATCAATAAATCATGATAGTTTTGCTGTTTGCTTTTCAATCTTTGTAATCAGCTGTTTTCTTTATCAATCTATCCCATTGAAGAGACATAGACTTCTGAACAATGCAAGAACAAGTGATACTAGACATCTTCACAAGTTTAAGCATAAAGCTTCCAAAATTTCCTTGTAGAGTGATGCTTGCTATGGATTTATAGCATGACCTTCCCAAGTAAAAGAAAAATCCTTTACTATAACTATTATGCCAGAAAAATTTTTAAACACATAAGTGGGAGTTGACTTACTTTTAAGTAAGAGTTAGCTTAACTACACTAAAATGCAAAAATCTAAACTGTCGGGTCTTCTGCCCCTCAGTCAAAGCATGTCACAGACATGTTAGTGATTGTTCAGATTTGTTCTTTTTCATTTTTTCATTAGAAAATATTTTAGAAAAACTTCATATAAAAAGAACTTCAATATATAGTAATTTATTTGTTCACCATTCCTTCCTTCATCTCAGACAGTACTTTTCTTCTTTCTGAAGTACATCTCAAAATAGTTAGTTCCTCAATGACAAATTTTTTTAAAAAATCATTTTATTGGGGGCTCATACATCACAATCCATACGTACATCTATTGTAGGCAAACCACATTTGTAAATTTATTGCCATTATCATTCTCGAAATATCCTCTTCTACTGAAGCCCTTGGTATCAGCTCCTCATATTTCCTCTCCTTCCCCCCTTCCCCACCCTTCCTCCTGAACACTTGATAATTTACAAATTATCATTTGTGATATCATACACTGTCCAATGTGTCCCTTCACCCATTTCCTTGTTGTTCATACCCCAGCAAGGAGGTTATAGGTAGGTCCCTACAATTAGTTCCCCTTTTCTACTCTGCCTTCCCTTCACCTTCACCTCTGGTCCTAAAGGGATCATCTGTTTTGAATCCCCCATGTTTCCAGCTCCTGTTCCTATCAGTGTATATCCCCTGGTCTAGCCAGATTTGTAAGGTAGAATTGAGATCATGATAGTGGGGGGAGGGGGAGCATTTAAGAACTAGAGAAAAGCTGCATATTTCATTGTTGCTACACTCTACCTTGACTGGCTCATCTCTTCCCCGTAACCCTTCTGTAAGGGAATGTTGCTGCATCCACAGATGGGCTTTGGGTTCCCAATATGTACTCCCCTCATTTACAATGATATAATTTTAGTTTTTGATGCCTGATAGCTGATTCCTTCCACATCTTGTGGTCACATAGGCTGGTGTGTTTCTACCATATGGGCTTTGTTTCTTCCCAGCTAGATGGCAGCTTGTTTACTTTCAAGCCTTTAAGATGCCAGACACTCTATCTTTTGATAGCTGGGCATCATCAGCTTTCTGCACCACTTTTGCTTATGCACCCATTTGAATGACAACTTTTTAATGCCAAGGCCACCCTTTCCATTATGCTAGTTGAAACTAAAAATCTCCCTCTTCTAATCAACATTAAAAGTAAGCTGTCTTCCCTCACATCAGTTACTGAGTTGGGTTTTTTTTGCGGGGGGGTGGTGGTAGTGGTAGTGAGGGGATCATCAAACTAAACTGTGTACTCTGCCAGTTTTCCCCCTCAGAGTTAGGAACATTTTATTTGACTTGCATCAGACTTCTAACATCACCCAATTATTGCTAAGCAACTGACTCCAGCATTTTTTCTCTGCCTTTTTATACTCTGCTATTTCATTCTAATGTCTCTAGGTGTGAATTTTTTATTTGTCTTATATTAGACTTTGCTGCCCATCCTGAATCTGTGTACTGGTATCTTTAATCAGTTCTCAAGAATTCTCAGTGACCGTTTCTTCAAAGAACACACCTGCACCGTCCACTTGCCTCTTTCTGAAACCAGATGGGTTCCCTTGCTTGTTAGGTGGTACTGAGTTGGCTCCCCCCCTTAGAGGCCCATGCACAACAGAAGACAACACTGCCCAGTCCTCTAATAGCCTCACAATTGCTATATTCGAGCAACCCACTGTTACCATCTTCAGGTCAATCCATTTGATTGTAAGGCTTCCTCATCATACCAAGTATGATGTCCTTTCCCAGGGATTGGTGTTTCCTGATAACCTGACCACCAATGTATGCAAGATAAAGTCTCACCATTCTTACTTTTAAGGAGTGATCTGGTTGTACCTGCTCCAAGAAAGATTTGTTCATTGTCTGGCAGTCCATGGTACTCTCAATATTATGTTCCAACACCACAACTCCTATGAATGAATCCCCTGTCTTCCAGAGTCATTGTCCAGCTTTGAAATATACATGAAGCAACGGAAAATACTACGGCTTGGGCCAGGTGCACCAAGGTCCTCAAAGTGGCATCTTTGTTCTTCAGGAAGTTAAAGAAATCTGTGTTACAGACTTGCCCAAAGCAATGTGTTGTATGATTTCTTGACCGTTGCTTCCGTGAGCATTGAATGTTGCTTGAATGAGTGTTGACTGTGGATACCAACAAGATGAAATCTTTGACATCATCAATCTTTTCTCCATTTATCACGATGCTGTCTACTGGTACCTCTGTAAGGATTTTGATCTTCTTTCCACTGAGCTGTAATCCATACTGAAGGACGTAGTCTTTGATCTTTATCAGGGAGTGCTTCCAGGCTTCTGGTCTCTCAGTAAGAAAAGTCGTGTCATCTGCGTATCGCAGGTTGTTAATGAGCCTTCCTCCAATCCTGATGCTATGCTCTTCCAACAGTCCAGCTTCTCAGATTATGTGCTCAGCGTGCAGATTCAAAAAGCATGCCATCCTGACTTTATGCTTTGTTTCACATAGTTTCTTAAGACTTATTTCTAATTTCAATTACATACTTCACTTTGAAAATTTCCACTTGTTCTGTTTATTCTGCTGAGAACATTCCTGTAGTCTCTGATTTCATATTTCCACAATTCATTTCCTTAAACAGATCATCTATCTTACGGATGTGAAAATTGTAACATCTTATGAAGTCTTTGGAATTACAAATCTATTGTTGGATTCTCCCGCCTCTTATGTTGATTTTTCTCACATTGTCTGTGGATTTCGTAAGCTCAACTTTCTTTCATCTCCACCTGTGTAATACCTGTGGGCCTCCATTAGGAAGGCTTACTCAACAAAAGTTTTCAATTGCTTCCTCTAAGGAGTCAGGAGACATTAACAATTGAGATCAATGTTGCCTCTTAGCAGGTCGTTGACTTGAAGATCTGATTTCGCTTGAGAGCTTCATCTTGAGAGCTTCATCTCCATATCACGAGACTGAGATTACCTTTAGGGCCTGACTACCTTTACAGTTTTGTTTTTTTTTATTTAACCAGTCCTGTTTTATATTTTCTGGGAGAAATTGTAAGGGTAAGTGGTCCTTTAAGTTTTTCTTGCTGAGGGAAAGTGGGGGAAGGAGGATTAAAAAAAATGAGAAACTAATACAAAGGTCTCAAGAAGAAAGAAAATGTTTTGAAAATGGTGATGGCAACAAATGTACAAATTTGCTTGACACAATGGATGGAAGCATGGATTGTGATAAGAACTGTATGAGCCCTCAATCAAATGATTTTAAAAAAATAAGAATTTGAATAAACAATTTCTGTTTAAATGAAGTCTTCCTTTGCTTCTGATGAGTTCACAGATGCATTAAACTATGCCTTAGTCAGAATCCACGATTAGGGGTATCTTCAGACTGTCTTAATTCCTAATTAAGAACTACAAATATAAGTTCAGAAGTAATTTTTTTAACTTTGAATTTTACACCCTCATGAAATGTCTGGGAAAGATATCGATATTTCACCCCACTCTTCAAAGTCTCAAAACTTCACTTCCAATCAGTGCTTCTTGGGCCATGAAAGGAATTATACACAATGGCAGGAGGAAATAGGAAAAATGTGTAAGGAAAGAATTCCAAGAATGGATTAAAGTCAATGGAGAAAGTGAAAGATCTAGAAGTAAATAAAAATACTGATGTTAACAAACAAAAGAACAAAGCATATTTAAAAAAAAACAAACTCAAGAACAAAGCATAACCGTTTGTACATATACAACACCTGCATAAAAGTGATAACAATCTCAAGTTGGTACATATACAAGATGAACAGGTATAAGATGGCAAAAGGGGCAACATTCACAACTGTATGAGGTTTGGTCAATGATATTTCTAACACATATTTATAAGTCCTGTAATAAATACATCCATGTTCATAAACAAGTAAACGAAACAAAGGGGTATGCATTTTTTTAGCCAGAACCACACATCTTGAGAGAATGGGTCATTGGGCCTAGAGGCTTAAGATGCTCTTTAAGGAGGTATTCAAGATCAATTGACATGATACAGCCCATAAAGACAATGCTCTACATCCTACTTATGTAAGTTACAATTGTACCCTCAACGTCACCTAGGATGAAACTACGTGTCTCTCCCCATTTTGCTAAAGCAAAATGAAGATGATTCAAGATGCGAGGAAATCATCCAAAGAACCAAAGGACCATGAGAACGCCAACCTTCCCGGATTTGGAGACCAGAAGAGTCAGATGAGGCCTGGCTCCCACTACTGAATGCTCTGAATGTCTTCACACTGCACAGTCTTAGATAGAGTGGGAGAAAAATGTGAAAGCAAATTTAGCATCGTTAAAAAGATCAGGCTTTTACTGGTCTGTGTGACGTTGGTAGAATCCTGAGAACCTAGCTTTGAGTCACTCTTCTGTCCTAGAACTGAACTCACATCCATGACTCCAATTTCAGTCAAACAGGCCTACAGAGGGAATAACATGCCCCTTAGTACAATTAGATGGGGCTTTGTATTCCCATAAAGAGTTAAAGTCTTGGAAACTCACAAGGGTTAGTTCTAACCCCTCCTCTGGAACACTGTGCGTCAGCATGGACTCGGTGGCAATGAGTTTGCTTTTGGAGTTAGAACAATCAGCCATAGAAATCAAAAGGGCAGCGTTTGCCCAGGGACAAAGGCTCAGGAGGTGGAGCGGGATAGGAAAGAAGGGCAAAGGGAAACAGTAGACGCAGCGGAAAAGTTGGAAGAATGTTGTCACACTGTAAAGCCCGTGATTGATAAGATGGAAATGTGTGAGAATGTTTGAATTGAAGGCCAATTTGCTCTATGTGCTTTCACTCGAATCATAATAAAAGTTCAAGAACAATCATTATTCAATATCGGGAGAGTTAAAGGGGATAGACAGAAGGATAGTATAAGACAGCTCGGTCCTTAACATTTTATAGCAAGGTTTCAACAAATGTCCGCAATGAAGAGATCAAGATAGTGATATTAACATATGATTCAATGATAAAAGGAACCAGTACACAAACCCAAGTAAAAATGTTTGAGAGACCTGGGAGTACACTAGACGTGTACCATTCCAGTCTAGGGTCTGTCTGCTATATATACTATTTTAAAGAAGAGATTTCATCATCATACATGAAATATAAAAATTAGAGGGAGGTCAGGACCAACTCAGAGAGGCAGACAATGTTCCGAAACTTACTTGCAACTAATCCAATTAATGAAGTGAGCCACGATCCTTCCTGGGGAGGTGGCATCAGAGAACTGAAAGCTCCTTGGCTTCTCTACAGCTAGCAGTGGCTGCTTTCCGGGGACCTTGATGAAGAACATACTGGATAAAGCCAATGGGCAGATTTGTGATTTACAGCATGAAGATGTGATTGGAGGGCTAGGTGATTTCACTCCTCAGTATGGAGACAACATGGGGCCTCCTTGGTGTTCAAACCCAGTGAAAAAATATCCAACCTTGTCTTATTCAAGTGATAAAATCTCTCCCTGACTATTCAATCTCAAAGTCTTTGACAAATTAAGCAGCATCACTTCCGTCCCAAAGCGAACCCTTTATCTCAGATGTGAAAGTTTATGATTAGGATAACCACCACCACCAAAAAAAAAAAAAAAACAGAATAAGTTGAATGTAAAAGGAAGCCAAAGGCCCTCTGGTGCACAGGGCAATGCCACTTTATTTTAACGGATGCCTTTTCCTCTTTGTGTCATTTTTATGAGGACAGATGTAGCCAACTCCACATATTAACATCAGAGGCAAAACAGAAAGGGTGTGTGTGTGTATTGTGTGTGTGCATGTGTGTCTTTTCCCTTTGGTCATTAGATGTAGCTTCAAACAACCGTCTTATTATTTTACCCCTTAAAAGTTAATTTATTGCTTGGAAAAGAGCTAAAGAAGTTCCTGAAGATGATCTCAGACTGGGTTCCCTTGGCCAAGTGACTATCCCTAATTACAACATCATACCCATTGGACATGGATAAAAGAACAATTGATGGCCCTGTGGCACAGCAGTGCATCATGACACAGTTACCACAGTTATCCTCCCAGCGGTAACCCTGCAATGGTGCGGGGCTGGGAGTTCTTCATAATGGACTTAGCTTATGCACCAGGAAAGCACCTAGAAAGTCTCTACGATGAAAAACCACATCAGTCTAAATGAGCATCACCAAGAGACCACGAAATTAAAGACAGTCTATGTACTGACACCACCCCCTTTTATTGGAAGATTTAAACCTTTTGGGGATGCAACTATTTTCTGCTGAGAATTTTTCTATTGAAACCACATGTCCTCAGAAATGGAAGGCATTCTGAGTGAAATGAAAAGTTTTTCAAGATAATATGAATTTTGGTACAAATAGTGGGACACATATGTCCCAAAGGCTGGGGTAGTGGGACATGTAGGCATCTCAGATGTATGAAGCCTTAAGGCCTCCACTAGATGGCACCATGCATTGAAAGTGGGATCGGTGCTTCCCACTGGACCCCAGACATGGAAAACATAGGTGGACATTTTATGTTCCATGGCTCACAAGAGGGTCAACTTCTGTGAGAGAGCATTAAACTATGTAGAGATATTGCTCTTATGTAAAAAGTAAGTGGCATATTTCCCCCTTTGGATGATAAATAATTCTAAAGGGACATCCAACAAATAATTTCAATAAATAATTCTAAAGGGACTTTTACTGATTATAATCCTGCTGTTGCTTGTGGTCTTGGCAGCCTCTGTGGGGCAGAACGTATTTAGAGGTAAAACAATCTGGTACTTATTTAAACAAATTATAAAGGTGTGGGGTGTATATTCTTCAGTTGCAAGAAAACACCATTTCTGCCAAGTCTAAGGAGCACATCCATTTGGAATTATCAAATGGTAATTACCATCTCTGCCTACTGCCCCCTCCCAGAATGTCCTTGTCTCCTTTGTAGCTTATACTTAATCACATTATTTAATAATCATGCCTCCCCCACAAAAACACCCCACTGCACCAAGTAGTTCCAAGTCATAGGGACCCTATACACTATTTCTGAGGCTATAAACCTTTGTGGTAGCAGATATCCTCGTATTTCTCCCATGGAGGGGCTAGTGGGCTCAAACCGCTGATCTTGAACTTAGCAGCCCAGTGTGTAACCACCTACACCAAGAGGACTCTCATGTGGTCTTAATCATTTCTGAATCTTCTGCCGTGACCAAAGTAAAGTGCCTAAAACTAGTGAGGGGTTCAGCACATGCAAGATGAATAATTATAAACTTTAACCATATTCCCAAAATGATCAGCAGTGTCCTGAAGTCCTCACTAGTTGGGAGGCGCAGGGGTATTAATGAGCATACTCTGCATATTTTAGAAATTCAAGGGTTAAAAGGCATGATGTAGAAATAAGCAAGCCTGAGACATAGAAAAATCCCTGCAGAATGGTCACCTTTTTGGTGCTCACCATTCACGGGTTAAACATCATCCCTCTGTGGGCACCTGGGATACAAAGACAGAGAAAATGCCCCTCCCTTTTATGGAAGACACCAACATGTAAATAATAATAATGGCATTCCAGTAACTGTGGATTTACCTAGTACATTTATTTTGTAAATGAAACTTCTGTAAGAGCACAAAGAGATGGGAATGATGAAGTCATCTACCAAACGACAAACAACACATTTTAAAACGAACTGGTGATTTCTGACAGAAAGGTGACTTTCAGGTGAGAACATGCAGGACATTTTTGGTCATGATTAGAAGTTGGGGTTTTATTTCAAATAGAAGCTATGGAAGCATGGTAGGTAGGGGAATATTCTACTGCTGTTTTCATTTCATGAAGACGGGCATAAGGTCTAAAGAGAAGAGCCAGAGGCAAGCAAAATGATCAGTCAGGGGACTGCTGCGATGGTCTGCGGGCCAAATGAGGGGGACCCTGCAGCCCAGTGTGGGAGTTATGAGGAGAAGTGAGGGGTGGGGAAGAAGTGAATGCCCTTGAGATCTTTTTGGGGAGCTGAGGCTGCAATATCTACAGATGAATTAAGGGAAAAAGGAAAATCAAAGAAGATTTCACAGCTCTGTCTTTGAGTGCTCACTGTACACTAAAACCATTGATAGACCTGGGGACACTAGAAGCTTCCAGTCTAAACAAGTGAGATTGGAGATGATGGTGAAGTTACCAAAAGCATGCTGGAAATCTGACTCCAGATCACAGAAGAGAGATGGGAACTGTGAAGCTAGAAAACTATACCTGGTATTTAAGGCCACTGAAACTCATGTAAGCAATCACAGAGCAGAAGCATGAAAAGGAAAATATCAGGGCCCGACCTAAAAAACTGACAGTAATGTACAGTTGCTGGTGGAGAAGGGTGGCAGCCATGTACTCGTGTGTCAATTTCATGATTGGGAGTCTAAGGGTGGGGTCTAGCCTGTCAATCTGGAGACAGCCAATGAGGCCTTTGTGTGGGCATGGCTTTCTCTGAGAATTCTGGGAAGTCTCACGCTATTTCCCTCATGGAGATGAGAGACCATCTCCCCAGTTGTTGGGAGACGCTCGACTGACAAGATGAGATGACAGCATGCTGATCGAGCCTGATTCCTGGAGAACAGGAGAGCCAGAGGTGAGGCCTTATCCTGATGGAAGCAGAGCTCTGAAGCTGGAAAAGCCACAGAGAGACCCCTGCAGTGCTGAGATGCTCCTACCGCCAATGGATACTGCTGATGGACCCTAGCCATCAATGAGGAAATGAGGAGCCATGAGGGGACCCCTGCCAAAGCTGGGATGCTTCTACTGCCACTGGACACACAAGACTCTGCACCCAGTGGCCTGTGATTGCCCTGTTGTCATTGCACATGAGTTGGAAGGAGACTTTATAGACTGGTTTCGGACATATGGGCTAATATCAGACTTATGACTTTGGACTGGAGTGAGTTGGGATGCTTTCTCAATGTTCCATTTCTCTTGTATATAAACCTTTCCCTTATACCCATATGCATGCTTATGAATTTGCTTCTCTAGTCTACCCAGACTAACACAAGAAGAGAAAACCGAAGTTGGAGAAGTTGGGTGTGGAAACCAGAACCAACCAGGAAGAGACAGTCTAACTTCAATCCGATACAATAAAAAGCATATATTCAATGATCAAAACCTAACTATAAGGTTAAATATAGGGAAAGTTTGGTTACTGAAGCAATAACCCCAACCAAATACCCTACAATCGAGTTTAATCTGACTCAGCAGAGACCCTCCCCGATAGAACAGAACTGCCGCTCCTTGTGGTTTCCAAGACTGACTCCTTACAGGGGCAGACAGCTTCGTTCCTCTCCTGAGGAGCAGCCTCTGGGTTTGAGCCACGGACCTGGTGACCACCCACAGCTTACCCCAGTGTACCACCAGGGCTCCTCAGTGAAGGAAAAAGAGGACACTCAAGTTACGTCTCCAGAATAAAAAATGGCTCTATTGGGAAAAATCCAACTTCTTCCGAGTTACCATTAAATACTTCTGAGTCTATATAATACAAGTAATGAGTCAGAAAAAAAAAATGTATCAGGATAAGTGAAAATTACTGCTTCAAAATGAGAGAAACATCGATCCTTAACAATATCAAGATAAGAGACTGTCGTTTCTCAACCTAGCCTCCATCTAGGTCCGTGCACTTCTGAAGGCAGTGCTCCCATCTCGGTAACCCTCCCCCAGAGGATCGGGCACTCTCCAGTCGATGCCCCAGCAACACGGCCGTGTTGGCATCCCCAGCGACACATGCCTATTCCTTGTAAACGCTCTCTGGATTGGGGGACCAAAACAGCGTGGGTCGGGTAAAATTTCTCATGGACATTCTTGTAGGCCTGTCCTTACTACTCTCAGAGAATGAGCAGTTTATTACATAGTGGTAAAAAAAAAATAAAATTCCTCGGCCCCACTTTCTGGGTCCTTCTCCCACCAGAGCAGTATTCCGCTGTCTTAAACCATCTACCCTTGAAAGTAAACAAGGGGCCATCCAGCTCAGCAGCAACAAAGTCCACAGGGAAGAAGTATATCAGGGAGAACCAGTCACAAGATCTACATATACCCTCCTCCCTGGGGTACAAACAGCAGGGCAGTGGATGAAGGGACACATCAGCCAGTGTATGATATGCCAAAATAATGATAATTTGTAAATGATTAAGGGCTCATGGGGGAGGGGAAGTGGGGAAAGAGGGGAAATATGAGAAGCTTAAGTAGAGGATGATGGTTCGAGGATGATGATGGCAACAAATGTGCAAATGTGGACCGCATACAATTGATGTATGTATTGATCATGATACGAGTTAGATGAGCCCCCAATAAAATGATTTAAATTTTTTTAAATGTCTGCTTAATAAGCCCCATGATGGTTCTATGCCCTTTAAGAAGGTCTGAATCCTTTGGAATTCCCTCCCAAACGGCTGTTAAAACCTTTCAGCCTTTTTGCCTTGACTTTAAACTGGCTCAGCAGATCCCCTAGACGCCACTGCTTTGATTGCACCCGTACGAGATTCAGCCACGTGTACTATGAAGAGAATTTGTCTGCCTCCCTCGAATAACTGCAGAGACCGGTGTACACACATTTGGCTTGCAATGGAACTGTGCGTGTGCAAGCTGGAACCCGATTAGCAATGCATGTTGACTGATTCTCCTACTTCCTGGTCTAAAAGCTGATTGATAGGGAAATGTTTTGTCCTGTTCACAGCCATTCGCTCACTCCATGTTACAATGATCAACCACATAAGAGCAAAAGGGCAGCATATACTCAAGGGCACGAGTGCGGAGGATTAGGAATGAAGCAGGAACCGGCGACGAACCCAGGCTGGAGTGAGGGCACCCTGGAGGGAAGGCGGGGGTGGGCTGCAGCGAAATGTGCACGGAACTGTTGGCTGTGAAGCTCATGTTCTTCTCTGTACATCTGCTCCTCGTTCACAAGAACATTTTTTAGAAAGACCAATAAAAGGGAACATTCCACGATATGAGCAAGACAACAGACCGTAGTAGAGAAGAATAATTAAACGACTGCTCCTGGGTCAGCACTGGAGGTTCTTTTGGGGAGTTTACACTTTGCTAGTTGAAAATTACACACATTCATAATTTCTTCTGACTATGGCTTGGGCATCACTCTAAAGTTTCTATTGAAAATACTACATGAAGGGGGCTGAGCCCCGGTGGCATAGTGGTGGAGTGAGGGACTGTGGCCCACTGGCTTGGTGGTTCAAATCCAGCAGCAGCTCTCCAGGTGCAAGGCTGGGCCTCCCACTCCCACAAGAGGGCAGTGATGCCCTCCCCCCCCCAAAAAAAAAATTAAAGAAAATACTACATGAAGAATATAAAGAAAGGTGTGGGGGGGGGGAAGGGGTCTAGAACTGTCAGACCTGTATAATGAAAGAGTACCAAACTTTCTAAATCAATGGAAAAAGTATTTTTTAATTCTGAAAAAGAGACAGCAGATTTCTAATATAAAGCAGGTGTGCATTTATCTTGAGAAAAGTTCTTACTGGTCTTGAATTACTATTAACCCTCCACCATTGAGTCAATGCCAACTCAGTGACTTCAGGCTTTGTAAAAAAAGCATCACATTCTCCTGGCAGGTGCACTGAGATCTCTGTTCCTGGTTTGTAATTATCAACAACTATTTATTCAGCTAGGTTTGGGATCAAGATAACATTTCCCATTCAGTAGCATTCACCAGAGCAAATACAATGTTGAAATCTGTGTTCATAAATGTTTTCCTCCCAGATCAATCATTGGTGGAAGAGAACCACTTTAATGGAAAAAAGCAATTAGTTTAAAACTTAAGTTGTATATTTATTTAACCCTATGGGTTTAATAGAGTGATTATAGTTCCATACCCTTCATCGCCCTTGAACTCTTATAAGACTGGAGAAGGACAGATAATAGAAGAGAACACATTTTCATAGCCTTCTTGTCAAGATTGTAAGAGATACCAATCAACCAAACACCTATCTAATAGTCAGGAGGCTGCTGTTTTAATTAGCTGGCAGCCATAATATTTTTGACTAAGAATCTCAGATGATGAAACTGTTTTTCCTTGTATTGAACTAGCTTGGCCCCGACTAGCCTGTCCCGCAGTGACATGTATATTGAATACAAATCAGACAGCACAGCTTTAAATCTGTGTTGCAGCTCTCATTTCCAACTCGAGAACTGTACTATAATCATAAGCTTCTGGTGGATGAAAGGAAATCAGCTCTCTGAATATTAGCTAATGCCACATTTGCAAGTCCTGAAGAGATCTGTGCTGTTTTTTTTTTTTTTTTTAAATAGATCATTTCGCGTGAACCTCTCTATATGAATGGCTTTGTACTGCTCAACTGATAGAAGCAATGCCCGTGCTGGGATTAAACCCTTTTCATCATCAAACCTCATCTGGTTCGGAGTCCAAGTCCATCAAACCTTTTCCCTTTAAAGTCCCGCCTTTGATTCTACATCAATTTATTCAAACCGCAGCTGGGAGGCTGAGAACGAAAGGACAGCATCATTTAAACCAACCATGTTCCCAACTTGAAAGAAGGGCTATAATTAAAAAAATGGGCATAAAAGAATGGAAATGGGATAATATTTTTTAATGGTAGTTCAAAGGCCGACAGATGTCAGAGTCTTTGAAGATGCCAGTACACTGAGCAAGAAGTTGCCATAAAAGAGCTCGCCTGAGAGGTGAAGCAGCTTTTTAATGGCTGAAGAAAAAAAAGAAAGAAAGGAAAAAAAAACAACCCTGGCAGACACATCCTTGTGTTTTTAATTTGTCAGAGTTTCTGCAGTATTTTCTGATTAATGACACATGATTATAACGGCATAGCAGACATATTTCTATACTTGGTTAAGTGAATAGTTTATTCCACATTCTTTGGGCACTAGATAACAATAGGGACCCTTTCCCAGGAAGTCTAAAACTGTGTTGTGGGCTTCACAGATTTATGCTAATTTTGTGGGTCTGGCCAAATTCGGAGTTCCTATATGTTGCCTGCTTTTGTTCTTTAATTGCCCAATGGCTGGTGACACCACCACTCACATGTGGTAGTTGGAACGCAATTCGCTGTCATCTTATGCTTTTCTTGTACACGGGACACCATGGGCCTGAATAATTAATTTGTGCACCAAGTCATGTCAAACCAAATTAATGTCGCAAGCACTCCTAAGCCCAACCTCAACCGCCATGGGCTGCCATCAAGTGCGGGAGAGAGAAAGCTGCTTGGGGGCGGGGGCCCATCTGCAGCTGTAACTACACTCGGACATGAATGCCTACTCAGAAAGGGTGTGCTGTAATATGTTCTATAAAATGCTGGGGGGACACTTTTCTGGGATTTGGGGGAGGAGTTTAGAGCATCCTCCAACTGCTCGCCCTCATAAATAGTTCTGGCATGTCAATTTGATTTATTCCGTGGAACTACCCTCACAATTTTCATGAACGTTAACCACAATTCTCTAGTGAGTAGTAAGTAACAAGAAAGCATTTCCCCACCAATGGGCACGCCTGTAATGTCGAGCCAGAGGACGTGCTGCAAAGACAGAGAGGTTGAGGGCTTTGGGGCCACCAGGATGTGTGTTCAAGTTGCAGTCCTTTCACTTCTTAGCTGTGAGCCGGGATCTGTTTCTCCTGAAAAACCCACGGGGGTCACTGACCCCAAAGTATGTGCAAGAGCCCAGCTCACACATTGGGACTTAATTCCCTTCCACAAAGACAGAAACATGACACAGTGAAAATGGTTCTATTCCTATGTTCCACAATCCTAGTTTTATAAAACTTACCATTTTAAAGATCAGAAGCGGTCACTGAGCCCTCCCTCTCCAATATTGCTCCCTCCCTCCCACTGGGACCTGACCTGGCCATGGCTGGTAAAAACTCTACCTGGACTGCTTCTGACAGCTTCTCTGGTAGCCACTCAGGGAGGCACCTTGTCCATGACCACTCACTCCTCACTAGAGTTAGACAGACTAGCTGAAGAGCCCTGGTGGTGTAGTGGGTACGCACTGACCTGCTAACCCCAAGGGCCGTGGTTCAAACCCACCAGCTTCTCTGAGGAAGAAAGATGAGGCTGTCCACTTCCACAGAGATTGAAAACCTGCAACATTCAAAGGGGACGGATGGACCATTTTCAATATAGTAGATAAGTTAGAATCCACTCGATGGCCGTGAGTTTGGTTTTATGTGACACTGACATGTCGGGGCTGGGGTACAAGCATTCCACATGGAATTGGGCCACAATCTTGAGAGTAACAGCCCTGAGAGTAGAGAGGGTCTTGTGGGGAGGCCTGCTACTTGAGACAGAAGAGGCCACCTTGGAATCATCCATCATGCTTTCCGGATAGGATCATCTTGGGATTGATTCTGCTTCCCCTGTTAGATCTCTAAGTGATTGTCCTGTGGGCATTTCTAGCTCCAAGTACACTTTCAAACCAGGGGACATGTACCTGAAGAATCCTCTGATCTCCTTGGCTGCACTCCCAATTCTGTGTCCTGCCTTGTCACTCCCCACCCTGGCTCCCACCTCAAATATCCAAATCTTCTCAGACTCTCTACGCCATCCTTCCAGGAAGTTGTTTTTCTTCAATATCCCATTTCCTCTCCTTTGATACTCTCTACCACCAGTTCTGGCCAGTGGGGAGGAATCTAATGAGTGATACAGGTGCATTAAAGTATATCTGACAGTGCTTTTCCTCTCCAGCCCAACTTTATCTAGGCCTCTCTTTCTCTGAAGACTGCTGGCTCCTTCAGGCACACCCCAACATCTGATTAAGGGCAGGGACCAGGGAGCAGTCATCATCTCATCTGTAAAAATACCCAATAAGTGATGAGTCCACAAAGAATTAATGATAATCACTGGAGCAGATCTTTCATCTTAAGAAGCAATCACTTGTTCTTTTACTGTGTCTTTATTCATTTGAATTTCTAGTGTTCATCGGTTACTTATTCAAACATTTGTTTTACTGTATACTTTTATCCATGTTGAATGTTTAGATAAATGTCTGATTCTAGGCAAACGAATCAAATTGAAATGAGGAAAAGACCAGAGAGAGTACATCGGTCAGTCCAGACAAACCCTATTTGGAGGTATTACCTGGCAGACTCCAGGCAGGGTACTAGAATATTCTGGAGTGCAGGTAACTGAAAATCGACTGGGTCTCCTGGTCTGCCCTCTGGCTGATGCTACAAGCTATGTCCCTTTGATCTCAGTTCCTTACACATCCTGTACTTACACAGGCCTGGCAGAACCTGTTCTCTTGGCCTGGCAGAACTGAGTCTGTACTCCATCAGGTCATCATAGCAATCAATCCCTGCTTCTCTAGGCGGGTCACGAAAACTTCCCTAGTACCCCACCCTATGTGTAGTGATATTTACAGGGCAGATCCAACATTACATCTAATGGTCAAACTTCCATCATTCATCTAGGTCTTATTTTTATCCATGCCTGAAGGAGGACTACTTGATCTCAAAGTCCACATCAGCTGTCATTTGTTGCTCGGTGGAGTCGGTCTTCATAGACTATGGTATGGCACGGCAGTCCACTTACATGACACTGTGCGCAACTTGAAAAAAAACATTTCTAAGGCTATTCAAAAATAGCTGTCCATGTTCTTACAACAATTCAGGAGGTGGGTATCATTGCTATGGGCAGCTAATTTTTTTCTCCTCCATCTGAGTCCTAAAATGCCCCTTTCTCTGGGTTCTCTTCCTTTCTCCTAAATTCATTTATTTTCTCTACTGTTTTCTACATCCGCTCTCTAAGCATCAGGCACTTTCTGACCTCGTTCAATCCTTCCACCTCCTCTTCACGTTTACCATCTACTCTGATTCAGGCTGAAGATTCCCAAACCAGTTTATCCAATGAAGTGCTCTCCTTCAAACCTCAGCCCCAACCCTCCAATTATTCGTGTGCCATTTACGCCTACATGTTTCGCCACACATTGAATGGCAACCCTGGACTCATTTCAAGCCTAGCTGCCACATTGACTTTCCCTGTCGCCAGAGTCCTGCCTCACGCCCTCATCGTCTATCACTGAGATGCCTCCTGCCCTTACCAGGCTGCTTGCCTCTAATCTCACCACCTTCCGGTTCTTAATCCTTTGCTTGAAGTTCTTCAGTGACTTCAGATTGTTGACAGCTATTGTGTCTCAGCTTTTTTTATCAGTCACGTCTATTACAAAAATGAGGAGAACATGCAACCCAGTGAGGTAGTATGGAATAAACGTATACACAAATACACTGGGTTGCATGTCACCCTGACGGCACAGTCGGCTCCCTATTGGGCTGTGAACCACAGGGTCAAAGGTTCAAACCATTAACCACTTGTAGGAAGAGGAACATGAGGCTCTCTGTTCCCATAAAGATTTCACAGCCTCGGAAACCCACAGGGTCTCTTCTGCTCTGTCTTTACAGGGCCACTATGAATCAGCAATGACTTGATGGCAGAGAGTTTGGTTTGATTTTTTTTTTACTATAATATTACACCATTAAATATTATAAAAATTCCACAAAATGCATCTGCACACAAAAAAAATGTATCTGTACGTCTCCAAGCATCCAACCTCCAAAGACAAAAAATTAGATCTATAACTATTCTAGTGAAGAGGTACAGTCGTGGAACCTCACAGGTGCAGTTCTACCCTGTCTTATGACGTCTATGAATCAGCATCCACTCCATGGTAGTGAGTTTAGGGTTTTTTGGTTAATAATAAAACCTGAAAAAAGAAAAAGGGGGAGTGGGTATTCAAGTTAGATCAGAAGTGACTTCTATTAAAGTATGAAGAATGAAAGTCCATCATTAAGCTGGGGCAACACAGAGCAGTTCTCATCTTTCCATTTCCTAATATCCGAATGCTTTTCACTTGGAGGATACTGAAGCAATAAGTGTTACAAGCAGAACAATGATGGGGCAAGCAGGAAGAAACACTGCTGAGACAGCAAGGCAAGCATATAATTTAAGACGACCAGACGTTTCCTCTTTTTAACAATTCAACGATGTCCCACAGGATTTTAAAATTAAAATAAACATATTACTATTTTTACCTTCTATGAAAATTTTTAATATAGACCAAATTTTTAATCAAGAACCCCCCCCCCCACCAATGGTGTCCCGCTTAAAATCTGGTCACTTTAATATAAGGGCAGTAGGTGGGGGCATCCCCCCCAAATCAGAATTGTACTGGGCAGAGGGGAGCTTTCAGAGTATGCATTTTTCCTGCTAGGTGAGCATCCTGCAACTTGCTCTGAGTTAGTGTGCCCAGTGACATCACCTGGGAAGGTTCTCTCTTGCCACCGAACTTTTTTGTAAAAGAAGTTTCACTCAAACCTTTTGCTTTTTGTGATAGCTGATCTAAGAGAACGGCACGCAGCTGTAAAATTTTGTTTCCTGCTGGAGAAAACTGCCACAGAAACTGTTGTGATGTGGAAAACAGCTTACAAGGACAGTGATATGAGAAAAATTCAAGTGTACAAGTAGTGGTTTTCTCCTTTCAAAAATGGTGAGGTGTCAACTGATGACACACCTGGGTCTAGATATGTGTCAAACTCCCCAGTAGATGAAAATGTCAACTCACAGTGCATTTGAAGCTTGTTTCACCAGGTACTGTTAATCAAGCTTTCTATGTAGAGGTTCTGAAAAGACTGCATAACAGTGTGCGACAAGTGGCCTGATTTGTGTCAGATGGGGGACTGGTTTCGCCACCACAACGATGCACTAATCCCGCAGGCAGCCCAGTGCATCAGTTTGGGGCACAAAACAGCATGCTTCTCTTGTCCCACGCACCTTACTCACCCGACCTCACTCTGTGTGACTTCTTTGTGTTCCTCGAAGGAAGAGGGACATGAAAGCAGTGATTTGATAAAGCAGAAGAGGTGAAGGGGAAACGAGGGAGGTACTGCCAGTCATCCAAATAGTTGAGTTTAAAAAATGTTTCCAATAATGGAATTGCAGATTTGATAAATGTAATGGAGAGTACTTTGAAGGTGATATGGCTTTTTTGTAAACAAATTTAAATGCATAGCCTGGGGGAGGGGGGCTCCGGTTTTTTGGGGGCTTCCCCCTCATATATCCTCCACAATGGCGGCTGCTGGTGAACACGATCCAGTCCAGATCCTCAATTGTTCTGCAACTATTTACCATGCTGCTCCTTCTGTTAGAATTCCCACCACTTAAATCTACGTAATGTAAATTATATAGTGTTGAGCACATAGTGTGCGCTCAATGAATGCCACCAAATGAGTGAATGGATGTTACAGATGTGGGACTCGAGGCTCAGCCAATGTAAGTGACTTACCCAGGCTTAGAGAGACAATGAATGGTACAGACCAGTATCTCAGTGCTGGTATTCAAAGAGATGTTAGTAAATTACATGCAGGCTCATGCTTTAAACATGAGTCATGTGCTATTTATGTCCAACTTGAGTTCTCCTGAACATCCGGCTTGCTGCACATCCATCCAGTTGGCATTTAGGTGGTAGCTCAGATTCCGCTTGAGAACACCTTAGGCCTTCACTTGGGTTTTGTCCTTCTCATACCTGACCCAAGCCCTAGGAATTATCCTTCATCCTTCTCCCTGTCACTCCTCTCTGAGTTCACCCAGCAAGTCTCATTGGGTCCAAACAGACAAAGGCGAGTCAAAAAGTGCTGCCACTAAGGGTCCAGTTCTAGACACACAGGTTTATTCCAGATACGAAGCACAGTGACACTTCAGTCGTCAAACAGCCTCAAACAGCCAAGTTCAAAAGAGATCTGCTCGGTGCTGGCAGCTTTCCTCTAAGGTCAAACCAAAAATCTGACTTGAAAAAAAAACCTGTGTGGGCTAAGAGTGAGTCACAAGTTGCATCTCACCTGGGACACAAAGAGGTGATGACGCTTCACTCAGACAACAGATCGTGCTTGTGTGAGGGAGTGCCTCAAAACATTCTTCATGGCGCTTTTCTTTTTGCATTTTATTTGTGTACAATATCATAAGTGTGGATCCACAGAAAGCTAGTGAGACCCACAGTTAAGCTAAGAAGAAAACGGTGAGACGCACGATAGAGTTAAAGAAGGAAATCATTGTGAAATTTGAATCAGTTCGCTGCTTATCTGATTTGGTGGCTGAGTATAACATGGGTAAGTCGACATAATCAACATTTTTTGAAAGGGAAAAAAAGATTAAAGCAGTGAATGTAGCAAAAGGTGTGAAAACATTAACCACAAATCAAAGAACTAAGACCATGAAGAGGTTGAAAAGTTACTAATAATCAGAATAAATGAGAAAGAACCCGATGGTGACAGTGTGTCCAAGACAGCGCTCTCTGAGAGAGCTGAAAGCCTCCACAGAGAATTTACAAGTGTAACTTGGGGGCTTTGGAACCAATGATTTGGTTTTACATGATTTCTTATGGGAAAATATGTTCAGTTCATGAACTTTTCAGCACGCGAGCATGAGTTTGGAAAGAACCGAGTTTGACAATCACAGGATCACTGTACTGTAACAGGTCTCTGCAGTCAGTGGAAGACTGTGAACACGGTCTCTCAGGAACACTCTGTCTTGGGTGCATCGGGATGCCGCAAAAACAAAACAAAACAAAAACCCTCAATCAACACAGTGGTTTCCATGGGGATGTGCTGAGCCAGAGAAGCTCCAGGCTGAGAGGTCAGCTCAGAAGGGGATGGCAACTGTTTGGGGGCATTCCAAAGGAGGGTCATCTTGATAGATTTTCTTGTAGAACACAACAATCCTGGGGGGCTTATTAGGAAAACATTTTCAGGAAATAAAAAAAACTGCATGGATGAGGGAAAAGCCAACAAAGTTGCACTGAGGAATTCTTTTTCCAACGTTACATTGCTCCTGGTCATTCTTTGAGGGGAGCAAGGGCTGTCCTACCAGGCTTCTGTTGGAAAATCTTACCACTTCCAGCCTGCATCCCTGATCTTGCTCTTTCAGAATTCTCTTTGTCTCCCGAACTCAAAGAACACTTAAAAGGTATATGACTTTGAATCCCGCAGGGATGTCAGAGCTGCCATTTTGACCTGGTGAAAACGGAAGAGCGAAGGCTTCTTTGGGGAATGGTTAGAGGAAGGGAAGCCCCGCCTTTGTTGGTGTTTGGATCCAGATGGAGGACACACTGACGGCAGCATCAAATCTGGTCTTTTTAAAAATCGAGGGTCACTATGAGTCAGAACTGCCTCGACTGCCCCGAACAACAACATAATTTTGTGGCAAGCACTTTTGGATTTGCCCTCATGTGGCACAAAAGCATATTTCGCACGATTCACAAAAGTCAGGCATCCTTTTAAAAAATATGAACTAGACCATGCCCCTGACCACTTAGGAAATGCCTCTATTCTTCACATCTCCTTTAAAGTCAAACCCAAACTTTGCACCAAGGCTTGATAGTCCTGGGGCAATTTTCCAAGCTTGTCACCCACCGTCCTTCCCTGTTGGCGACACTTTGCTTATGTACACTCGTCCCCCGCTTGCTTCATTTCTTGAATATCCTCAGCTTCTTGGCCCGTGGCACAGTCTCTGTACCATTCCCTCCTCTGACTGACCTTTCTTGGGTCGGGCCTCAGCTTAGAGGTCTCTTTTAGAGAAGGTGTCTCGGATGATAGGATGCACTTGTGGCATAGTGCTCACAAACTGGGCTGTGAGCCACAAGGTCACTCAACTGGAGAAAGACAGGAATCTCTCCTCCCCTAAAGAGTGACCGTCTCGGAAACTCACAGGGCAGTTCTACCTGTCGTGCAGGGTCTCTGTGAGTTGACATCAACCTGATGGCAGTGAGTTTAGTTTCTTGGTTTGGGTCTCTAATGCCCAACTAACAGAATCACTTGGTCACCGTGCGTTATCACACATATTTAATTCTCCAGTCAGTTAACATACATTGGTTTTTGTGAATTCATTGTCTTCCCCATTCATGTCTCTGCTCCTTTAGGGAAAAGCACCAACCTGTCTTTGCTCTTGGTGCTACCCAAAGTGTAGCGCCCACTATGACCTTGTAGGCTGTGTTCCGTACAACTTCCGGGCAATGTTCACATACATTGACAATGACAAGATCCTACCACGGGCTCCTACCCTGGACCCTCACATTGAATGAATGGATAGAGTACAAGAAAGCCTATTTTATAAGAAAGCTCACATGCACATTTTTCCTTATCATAGATCATGAAATTTCAAATAGAAATAAAATGTAATTGATATACAGTTGGAGGAGGCACCGTTAGAAAACCTTCACTTAACAGCTCTAATGTGTCAACTTGGGACAAAGATTTCAAAGAGCAGTCTAAATAGTTATGATTTCCATAATAGCATTTCACTGGATTTACTCTTAGTTTGTAATTTCCCCCCCCTTTAAAAGAAACACCTCCCTCGTGGAAATAGGATGGTGATTTTTCTGTCACTGGAAGTGGTGAGAGAGGTGGAAGTGCAAGAGTGATTTCCCTGTTTCACTCACAGTCTGGTCTATCCGCGGACACTCAGGCTCTTCTTTAGCAGGGGCGCAGCATGCTGGACTCCTTGAATTCGTGGCTTTTGTGGAGCGGCAGCTTGGGCAGTAGGCTTTGAATAACTGAAGGACAAAACATGCTCAACTCTCACTCTCCACTCCACTCGCTGTGCATGCCAACAGCACTCTATCTGGGGTTGCTATACAATGTGCCCCAGAAGTGAGAATACCATTTATAGTACAAAAATTAGCTTTTGAGGAAACATTTGGTGCACACATGCATTGTGTATATTGCATGACTTCTCTGCAAGTATCAAAATAAACAAGGTCCGACTAAACCCTAGGGAGGTGGGCTTTGTGGCATGAATAGCTACCATACGAGGGAGCAAACTGAAGATGAAGGAACCCCTTAGTTTGAAGCTTTTAAAAGATCTACGATGTTCAAGTCGCCCCCCGAGAAGTTCTCTTGCTCTGAGACGATGGGCCTGACTAGTGGGTCCCTGTTTCCTGCGAGCTCCCTGACACCACACTACAGGGGGCTCAAGGGTGGACAGGGGCAGCAGTGGGAGGAAGGCAGCCACCCCCCTGGAGAAGAATGCATTGAACCGTCCCTACAAATAAGGGAGTGTCCAGACCCAGCCTCTGAGCGCAGCCAAGATCGCTCTCTGAGGACACTGTTACCTCATGTTCAAAAGCTGCCGATCCTGCCACACCCCGATTCCATGCACAAGCAAAACAAGCGGAATTGAACTGGGAAAATCACGCACACAGCCTCAAATTCCGGAAGTCAGTCTTGTTGCGTATTGTGTTTATTTTCCTTCTGACTTCTTGTGATCTTTCGCAAACTTTTAGTATACAAGCATCTAAAAGTCATCAAGACGCTATGCTGCAGGTTATCAGAAATTCTGAAACAAGTCAAAGCACCGGTTTTGCTGATTTTTAACATTTCTCATCTGAAGACATTCATTCTATGTTTCATACCAGCCTAATTTCGATGCTTTTAAAGCTCAATAAGTACCATCTATACTCAAGTATAAGCCGAGATTTTAGCACATTTTTAATGCAGTTTTTGTAGTAAAATTAGGTGCCTCGGCAGATATTCAGGTTGGCTTATCCTCAAGTATATACAGTAAATAGTCTGTAAAACTTAAAATGCAATTGCCCTGCTAGGGTCATTTTTTTAAAATCTAGAAGCTTCCTCCTCATGAGAGCATTGAAAAGAACATTTTTCTGTACAGAAATATCAATTTGAAAATAAACTACTATTTTCACATAATGCCTTGGTCTCCAGCTCAAAAGGAGATTAAGCCCACCACAAGGACATCAATTTCTGTCACTTTTGTCATGAAAAAATGCTCAGGTGTTAAGTATTTTTCATACATGCAACTAGGCATGATTCCAATTAGTGCTGAATGGAAGACAAAATGACAGTTTAATAAGGCTCAATTTGCCAACTCTTTGAACAGTTGATGATATCATCATTTTGTCAATCATTCTTTGCACTTTGGCTTCAACCTCTGTGTCACACCAAAATTACCTCAAGTATACAAATGAAGACATCGGGGACGTATCTTACAGAACCAAGTCAGAGACCCATAAATGACTTCTCCAAGACATCAAGGAGGGTGAGTTATTCATTCAATATTCCTCAAAGGTAATTTCTGCCAACATTCTCAGTAATTTCATTTGAGGCAGAGGTGGAGAGGAGAAAGAAGAGCAATATGTTAAAAATAACGGAAGACATTTTTTTTCTCATGTCAATGGAAATTTCACTCAGCATGTCGAAGGGTGATTTACCTTTGGAATATTCTATTTTTTTCAAAAAGTCACCGTAAGATGTTGTACTTCAACCAAAAGCAGGCACTAAACCAGAAAAACATTGACATAGCTTTCAGGGGTTCTAGAAGGCATAGGACCCCTGGTCGTACAGGGGGTGACCAGAAGACCTGCTAACCACAAAGCCACACAGTTGAAAGCCACCAGCTGCCCCACAGGACAAAGAGAAGGCTTCCTGACTCCAGGACAAAAATCAGAGTCTAGGAAACCGCAGGGCCAGTTAGTTCTACCTTGCCCTGAAGGGTCAGAAGGGGACACAACCCCACCAGATGACAGTGAGAAAAGAAACGTTTTCTAATTTCACCTTCTCTCAAGGTCTTAATTTACTGAGCCATCCTGAACTTAGTGGAATTCATCTTGAACACATTTCCCAAAGATTTTCACAAGCTGTTGTCCTACAGCAGGAGACGTTAACATAAAGCCCTTTATTTGGGTCCCTTTAAGGGAGCATGCATTTTCTTTATGTTAAGTTCACAAAAGAACGGGGTCATATGTAGTATTCTAAAATTCTATGTGCATGTAACAAACTCTCTCTTACAATAGATCAGCCACCACAAGTCATGATTCATCACGGAGCTGTGAATCCCCAACTCAGAGGTTTGGGCAGGTCTCACTGATTTAAAAGTTTATTGGGACTCTGACTGTGAAAACGCCCTCTTGCTGCAGAAATTATGTGAAAACCAAAAGTGAGCGTACGTCAAACATGTATTCATTTTCCCATTACACAAACCCTGAAGTTTGTGAGAAGGAACTCATTTCAAAGAAAATATTAAGAGGTGTGTATCTCCTCGGGGTTGACTTTACCCCAAGGAGAGCCAGGGGTCGGGGTGGTGGCGCGGGACTGGGTTTCCGCCGTCCACATTCTGCGCAGCCGTCTTTTAGATCTGATGAGCGACTACTGGAACCCCAAATGGAAACGATAGCGGCCTTAGGCGGTATAAGAACTAAAGACAATGACGAGCTCCTATAGAAGCATGCAGGCTGATGGGGGAGGGACTTTATCTTGGATTCCAGCTAGCCTGCTGGCTCTAGAACTCTGGGCAATTCCCTTGGGCTTTTGGGACCTTTCCTCATCAACAAGATGGAAACACTGGTAAGAGGTTGAAACCGTCGCCCTGTGGAAATTGTAATCCTCGTCCAGTTGCCCTAAGCTTGGCACAAGATAAGCACCCTCTATGTGCTGCTGTTCCGGTGGCTGCGACTTTTGTGTTTGAAACACAAGTACACAGTGTTGTTGCTGGAGGGATAGCTTCCTGAAACAAGAACTCAAGCAGCATCTGCAGCAACATGGGGTGGGGGGGTAAGAGGAGGGGCGCAGAGCACTGGGAGAAATGTAAACTGCGTGAGAACTGCGGCAGCAGAGAGCACCGGGGATCTTGTGAAGCAGAGACTGCACACAATCCCACTCTTCTGGCATGTCCTGCAGATGATTCCCCAAATCGGAAAGCTTGGGGGTGGGGGGGAGGCTGTGATATACAACAAAAAGCACCCAATTACAGCGGGTTGCTAGTTCCGTGACTTGGAGGAGGAAAAGTGACCTTGAACCATGTGTTTCTTATCTGAAAATGGAAAACAATTGGGTTTGCGCCTCTCTGTAGATGACTTCATCTGACTGTACTCGGGCTGTGTCCTTCTGCACTTGCTAGAGCTGTGGACTCTCGGCACACCAACCTGTGCTGCCAATCCACATCATGCAACCTCCTCACACACCTCTGGCATTTAATTACCTCTTCCCCAAGAGTGATTTTAAGATTTCTAAAGAGATCTATCATGTATGCTAAGGAAACAAGACCAATTTCCAAGCAGTCGATATTATTTGGTGCTCAGTTTTTGCTAATTCAGAGGTGTTACTCTATGTTGTTGGTTAGAAGGTTTGTCTTTACAAGGCATATTCTTTGTCTAAAAGTGGACTGCATGCCAGAGAATGTGGTTTCCATGGCAACTGCCACATTTAAAAAATATGCACAGGACTGAAGATACACTGTATAATACTTCTACAAATAGATCATTCTTAGAGAAATCAATTTCCTCGTCTCAGACTGCATTTTGGTTTTCTATGCTTAATATAACTTTCTTCCACAATGAGGGCCAAACTGAATTATTTATAATAGTTTAATTATAGGTATATAATGTTACTTCTGTAGTTGTAAGCTGAAAATGATTACAGAATTTTAGAATTATAATAGGAAAATGAAGCTAGCGACTTGGGAAAATAGTGTAAGCTTTACTTAAAAGGATATTTTTCCTAGGGTTTTCTCCCAATTAAGTACATAAGAAATATAGTATTCTTTATACATACTAACATGAAACAATGCACTACATGTCACACAAACACATGATTAAATTTGCATGTAATATATTAGGTACAACTCTACTGGATACTAATAAATGAAGACCCTGCTTATCAATGAATCTGTCAAAATATGAGAAGGATTTTTATTCCTACTACTTGAAAAATCTGTATAACCTAGGCTTTTATGTCCATGTTTCTCCCCTAGGGTCTTTAAAATGGCCTAGTTAGGAAAACCTCTCTATATGTTTTCAGTGTCTGAGGATGTCCTTGGGCAATCTCTTTGCAAAGGAACAGTGAAATTTTAAAGATGTTTTCTTACCAACTCTTCTCGTGTCTGGCATTAAAACTTTGTATACTGCAGCAAAGTTCAGCAATGAAAACACATTTTAATTCCACTTTCTGTTGTAATACAAATAACTGGGTCTATCGGGATAATATCAAAGCGGTGTGTGCCCACAGCCAGAGTGCCTGGTAACCACTCTGATGTTCGATGGTTGTCACCAGGGAGAAGTGGGAGACAAAAAAGCAGGCTTAGCCTCCCAGAAACTGCCTCTTTATGTTCCGGGAACATACCATTTATACAGGTGGGCTTTCTAGGCAATCAGTCCACTTCAACCCAAAAGTTCTCAGAAAATTTATTCCCTCGGTACCAAGTGAATTACATTAAAGAACAAATACTGGTGACAAAATATTTTGGTTACCTAAGTAGGATATGATTCCTTTTAGTGGGAGTACACATATCTTCTTGACCAAGTACAGCTAGAATGGCCCACGGCAATGAGGCTGGTGTGACTGCCTCTCATGTACATTGCATTGTCGGGAGAGACCAGTCCCGGAAAAGGGCATTGTGCTTGGAAAAGCAGAAGGGCAATGGAGATGCAGGAACACAGTGACTGCAGCCATACGCTGAGACACATTGACTGGGAGGCTGGTGCAGGACCAGGGAATATTCCTTCCCATTGTCCACTAGCCAGCCGTGGGTCAGGGCAGACTGCAAGGCCCTGAAGGGCAGCAATTATATGCATCTTCCACCCCTGGATCAAACGACTACTACTTCGTTTCCCTATTTCTTACACGTTCCCATGTTATAAATCCAAGGGATTTATGTAGATAGAATGAACATTATCAAGCTTGGTACTTATGGTTAAGGCACGGGCTGCTGAGCGGCTTCAACGCCGTCAGATTTCTGACTTTTCCTTTCTCAAGAAATGCCATTTGTAAGCATTCCTGGAACTGTGATAGGGTGACAGGACAGAAAAGTCTAGCTAGGTCTGAGACTGGTTGTTGCTGCCGCCGCCGCCTCCTCCTCTACTATCATGAGTTGTGTCCAGGGACGACGTGTACAACAGAAAGAAACACTGCCTGGCCCTGTGCCGTCCTCACAACTGTCCTTATGTCCGAGCCCATCGTTGCAGCCACGGTGTCCATCCGTGCTGCCCACGGCCATGCTCTTTCCCGCTGCTCCTGTGTCACTAAGCATGATGTCTCCTCGGGGGTCGATGTCTCCTGACAACATGTCCAAAGCACAGTGGACGGACAGCTCCCCATCCTTGCTGCTATGGAGTATTCGGGCTGCACTTATTCCCAGCCAAATCGCTTTGTTCTTGTGGCAGTGCGTGTACTGTCAATATTCTTTGCCAACACCGGAGTTCAAAGGCATCAATGCATGTGAACCATGGAGGTCCATGACTTAGAATATACTTTATTTTGATTACAGTATCGGAATGCAGCATCTGTGTGTTGATTTGAGAATAACTTGGCCCTTAAGAAATTAAAATGAAATTTCACACGTGAAAACAAAACCTGCTGACGATTTTTTATGAGGAACTTTAAGAACCTAAGGTTTTCATATCAGGTCTTATTTCCCAATGTTCTACCATATCGAGAATAACAGATAAGTTGGTCCATGTCCTTTATCTTCAGAACCATGTCACAACTCTCCATCAGAACTAGTGTGACTGCCACCACTAGATAACTTCATAATCCTCATCCTTTTCTTCTTTGCTGTGGTTTCTACATAAGCCGAGAGTTAAAACTTGTTCTGAGCAAATAATTTGTTTCCTATTATCAATTTTCTGGTGTAGTTGCTATAATTAATTTACAGCTTTTTATTTAGCTGTACTTTTAGTTTACTTGTATAAGTGTTTATTATAACATGCTGTCCAAATTCTTGTTGCAAGCAGTTTCCAAGCGAGGCTCAGTACTATAGAATTGGTTACATTCAGAGTGACCCGGGAGGACAGAGACAAACTGCCCCTGTGGGCTTTCCAGGCTGTCCATCTTTAGTTTCACAGATATCGGGAATCGCCTGGATATACGTAAGTTAAAACCAAATGTTAAAGATCGAAAATGTTATCAAAATCCATAGCCATTTAGACAGAGTATAAGAATAATGTTCAGACTATTTAAAAATCAAATGCCACTGAGTCACGCTGACCCAAGGTGACCCCATGTGTGTGACCGAGTAGGGTTGCCCTCCACAGGGCTCTCAGACAGAAAAGTCACCAAGCCTTTCTTCTGTGGAACCTCTGGATGGATTTGAACCCCCAACCAAGAGTTTGAACACATTGCACCACCCAGAAATTTTATGTATATTGAGAAATACTCCAGGTTCTACGTGTTGAAATCGGTGGAAGATTCAGTTTCTGAATGTGAACTAGCAAGGAAAAAAATAGATCTGTTCATTTATTATGGCAAAAACGGTTCATAACGAATCAGGATTCTCATTTTAAGGAATTTGGAATGGCATTTAGCTGTTAATGCATAACTACATGTGATGTGAAGGCTTATTCTTCCTCGGATCTCTCTGATCACCTTCCCCAAGCACACTGTGTTCCCTGAGCAGTTATACTGACTGCGGTTCACAGAGGTAGTGGAGGTGAGTGACTTCGGGCCTGTCTCGCCTCCCAGGGTCACACTGACAGCAGTCCTGAGAGGAGCTGCCGCCTGTGGGGTAGACCAGAGTCTAGGTAGTACTGTCTGGAGCACGTGCACACTGTTCACTTCAACAGCATCAAGACTCAATGGTTCGGAGTCTTAGAAGGACCCCTAAAGGGTTGAGGAGGGGCCCGTGTTCCATTTCTTTCAAAGTACAGGGTAAACTACTGAAACACTCTCATTAGATTCTATATAGAACTGCCAAGTTTAGAAGAGGCTTTCTTAAGATGAACTTTACAAATGTCTTTTTACATGAAAATCATGATGGAATCAATCAAACTCTAATCTCACTAAAGGGGGGAAAAAACCTTAGACATTAATTACATGGATTCTGACCCACATGACCCAGTAGGGTAGCACAGGATCGCCCTATTGGGTTTCCAAGGCTGTCATCTTTACGGAAACAAACTGCCATATTTTTCTCCTTCATAGTGACGTGGGGGTTAGAGTCACAGACCTTTCCACTAGCAGATTTGCATCTTAACCCTCTGTTCCCAGGTCTCTTTAATTTCAATAAGGAGAACTAACTAGTAAAGGAGAACTCTTTGATGATGAGGTTATGAATTTTCACCTTGATTTCTACTGATCTGAATGTGTTTCCTTAGAAAGATACCACAGATGAACCACTTCCATCAGAGCAATCATATCTAATGTGCATTTTAATAAACCCAAGGAGCACAACATAAAATAGCCTGTATCTGGAACCCAAAGTATTATGACATGAGTATGATACAGAGTTGATTACTTCACTAGATACATGAAATAAAAGGAAGACAGTTCACTGTCTTCAGTAGAATTACTCTAATATCACTAAAAAACAGAAATTGTTTGACAATTAACCAGTAATAATTAAATTTACCAAAGGGAGCTCTTAACTGATGATTCTCCTTAAGATAGGTTACTATGCTTTATGGCAATGATGTCCTAATCATTAAGAAGTACATTATGTATTTGAAAAAAAAAGCAAAAAAAAAATAGCTTGGAGAATTGCTTTTATTTGTAAATACGGTAGAAATACAAATAGGAAACAAAACAATAGTATCCACACACGCTATTTGCCAGATCCTGTCCTGACTGTCAAATAGTCCATTTTACAAAATGGCCTCCATTGCTAAGCTGGGCAGCAGACACTAACTAAAAAGCAAATGCCTTTCCAGGACTAGAAGAGAAAAATAAAACAGTTCCCTATTTAAGATACGTGTACCTGTTTTGCATTAAGCCACACAACAGTAATTTGAAGGATCATTTCAATAACAAAATAAATGTCTATTGCTTTTTGCTTGTTTTTTAAATCATACATGGAATATAGGGCATACAGGTATTGTACATTTGTTCACTTTCACCATAATTGTGAAGAAGTATTTGAAAAATTTAGTACTTACCTGAAGGAAACACTAAATTAGTAACTTCGATGAACAAAAGAATAAATGAATAATTGTATTTTGATATGCATAAAATAAACATCTATAAGACAGCTAAGTACAAGGTATGCAAAAGATGATTTCATTTTGATCGAGAATAAATTTAGTTTCCATTGCTTGCTGGTGTTCTTGTGATGGCAATAGCCTATCAACAAAACGTACCCAGAAAGACACAAAATGTAAGAAATATAATCTCCTAAGCAGCATTTCAGGAGGCTAGATGGTGGTCTGAATATTTCAATAGGCAGGACGTCAATCAATATTCTTACTGTACTATCCTGGTGACTTAGTTATAGGTAATAGTCCTAAAATTTCCCTTTTGTTATTGGATGAACCGCACCCTCTATGGCATGGACGACATATGTAAAATCACAGAGATTGCCTCTAAATTCGGCCTCCACATGTGTCGACTTTGCACCACCACACCAAAGTAGTAGGATGTTATGTAAATGATTGTATTTTATTGTATTGTCCGTGAATTCCTTCATGCAAACAGACCCTACACTGATTCACAATCCAACCCCCTGATAATAGCAGACAATGGTACCGTTTAACACATCATGTTGGAGAGAAAAATAAACACTAAGTTTGAAAAGAACCGTAATAAAACATATGATTAAAAATAGAAAAGACCAGCACATATTTTATAGAGGCTCCAAAACAGTCAGTGGCCAGAGTCTCATGCACGTTGATTCACAGGAACCATCTTTCTTCCCCCTTTTTTTTTTTTGGTTCCATGGCTACTGCAATGACTCTTTATAGTTAGAAAAGCATCATGAAACAAATTGAAAATTATTCTTCCTATACATCTTGTTGACCAAGAAATGTTTGACAACAACAGGTATTGGGTATATTTATATCGCTTCAGTTATGTTCAGACCACCCAAGGTCAGACGAAAAATAACCAGTAATTCCTGTTCTTGCCATTACCTCCCCCTCTCCTTGTCCTTCACGCAGTGAATGAACCCATTTACTTGGAAACCTTTTTAGGTTTAGAAGACTGTTAATGGTTTAAATACACTTCATAAATACACAGTTCATTCCGTCTCTTGGAAAGAACAGTTTGGGGTGAGGAGGGGGAGAGATGGTTAGGGGAGGATGCTTCTGTGTGCTGTGATGAATGTGGCTTGCTTTTGATGGGAAGAGAAGTGTTTAGACACTGGTATGCGATATGATTTTATTGGGAAATAAAATTACCTTTTTATTGCTATCAATTTGCTCTGAGAAAATTTTTTTCTGATAAAATTTCACAGCACTTGCCTCAAGAGGATGCACCAGAGGCCTTTGATTATATACACCCTAAAGAATGAATTGTACCCAAAAGATACATACCCAGTAAGATCCTTTTTTTTTTCATCTGAAATTTATAAAGATAATTTTCCATGCTGACAGTGCACATTTCATCCATAAGTTTGAAGAGTCAAATGCTACCACAGCTGGGGGTTATTCTGCCAAATGGCTTCCAACAGGGACTACAGAGATGGAGGCTGGGGAGGCATCAGTATGTGCATGGAGCAAAAAAAAAAAAAAAGAGAGAGAGAGAGAGAAAGAAAGAAAGAAAACCAGACCTGATGGGAAGTAGCCCTTCTCTGAAGTCATTTCTATCAATTACCGGCGGAGTGATCTAATCGCATAGAGTCTAAGGGGAAAAGCAACACGAGGGAGGAAGGGCAAATATTGAAACAAATGCTTGATTACCTGCCGAGATTAAAACAAAAAGCAAGGGGAGCCTGGTATATTTCATGGGGATTTGCTATGGCTGAGGGGAGGGGTAAGGGGCAGATACCTTTAAAAAAAAATCCATCATAAAAGGAACTGAGACAAGATTATAGAAAAGAGGCCAAGTCATAGCGCACCATGGGATTTTTAATCTGGCTACCTGTGGTTCCCCTAGTTAAAGCCTTATTCATCCCCCTCACGGGAGAGGTTGAGGGGGGCTGGAGGGGAGAACACAACAAAACAGAACCAAATCACATTTTTATGTCAAAATGATCAAACAGCGTGCATCAATAAGAATAATAAGAAAAACATTAAACGCTGATGACTTTTTAAAAATAGAGACCCGTTTCATCAAACATTAGGGGTAATTACCTGCGCATCTCGTTTCTTGAACTCTTGGATTTGATTTTCGTGCTCCATATTGGCAGCGCGAAGCTGTTTTTCCAGGTTTTCCATTTCCCGATCATGGTCTCGGACTAGGCTATCCCTCTCTGCGTTATGCTGCTGTAATAGGTGCGTCTTCTCCTGTTCATGCTCCAGCTCCAGCTCGACTATCTGATTGGACAATGAGGAGGACAGTTCATCAACAGAACATCCTTGTCGTCATGACAACTCATGTACAGCTTAATTTTTCTCTAATTTGCCCAGGTTGAAATTTTTATTTTTGCGTCATTGTTACCTCACCCTTGGAATATTCTCCTTGGGGGGGGGGGGGGGGGGTTGGGGGCTTTCAAACCAAGCCTCCTAATATGCAAAGAAGGTAGGCATATTCAGTAAATCCTTCTGCAATCTGTTGGCACAAATGCCTGAACATGGGGGAGATGTCTGGTGAATGCCAGGTAGGTGCTCCCCAAGAATCTCGGGTAGGACTGATCAGCACGGTCATAAATGGTTAATCACTAGTTCGCTGTGTTTTTTTTTTTTTTTTTGCTTGCATATAGACATGGAGGAAAGCATTTTATCATTTTCAAATAAGAGATCTGAGCTAAATACGCATCTGGATTGTTGTATATACAGTGGTCTTTGTAGAAATAAAATTGGTAAATTCCCAGGCTCCATTATCTCGTTGTCAGCGATGGTACACAACATAAACAGATGTTCTCTGTTCCAGAAGGGCGCCCGCTGTGCTGCAAGCTTGCGCCATGATTTCATAAAAAGCTTTCTATTCTCAGGATCCTTTCCCAGTCCACTCCACACTGGAGACTGTGACCTTGGCCAGTCTGAGCCTCTCCCTGCTAGACTGAATGGCAGCCCGAGACCAAGGGCTAATCCTCCCAGACTGTGCACAATGGCACCCTACCTGGCCTGCGCACTATAGCCAGCCAGGCTGTCTTTGAAGCAGGTGATGAATAGGGACTGCAGGAAGCCAGATTCCCCAGTGAACTCCAGGCCACACAGCTGCTAAGAACAGTCACTTGGATTTTTCTTCAGTTTTGGTGGATTTCGGGGCAAAAAACGGCCGTTATCTAGAATGGGTTGCGTTATTTTTCGGCATGAGAATCCATCTTCAAAAAAAGGCTAACAGTAGGAGTCTGCTCCAAATCGATCTTGTGTCGTGCAATGACTCGCCAGACTACCTTATCTTAAAGCTATAGCATTCATTTCTCCCACACACGCTGCACTCAGTTTGGGAGAAATTTTTCTCTTGAAATGTGAAATTGTTCTCCACAAAGTACAAATCAAGAATCATACAACACATGCTCAATTTGCTTAAAAACAAACAAACAGCTTTCAAGGCACTGTCTTATTGCGTGTTTTCTTAATGAATTAGAAAGCCAATAATACAATTCTAACCATTCGTACGTGTGTATTATATTATTCAGAAGAAGAAAATATACTAGCCCTTGAATAATTACAGGATAAAAATGAACTGTAAAAAAGTGCAAGATTTTATTTTGCCTCTGAGAACAAAAAGGTATTCTAGTGAATTGATATTTACCATCTAGGCCTACTTTTCCTCATATTCTTCTACTGTTAGACATACACAGAAAAAATAAGCACAAAAATCTTCTGATACACCTAATCAAATGATCATCAAAAGTTTTGATTAACAATGAAGCAAATGCTTTATCCCATGAGTCACACAACTGCTATTTTAAGTTGGACTGAGTGTGGGAAGATTTTTATTTCTTGGGCATATTCCTATTCATACTCGGGCATTATTATAATTATGAAGCATGGTTAAAATTAAGTACGTAAGACACTCAAAAGTAGTAGGAGGTAGAAAGTTCAACTGAGATCTCAAAGCCCCAATGCCACCACCTGGGAAAGTAGCTGAGATTTAAATACATGGGAAGCCTAATATTTTACAGTGCTAAGAGAAAGTTAACAAACTGGCCAATGTAATCCTGACAATCAATAATCAAGGCAGAATTATGGATTCCCACCCCATCTTCACCCCACGAAAAGTCAGGCATGCCTAATACTAACCCTGTAACCATCATAAGCAATGAAGTTGCCTTGTTCTAGGTCGCAGGGATCATGCACCTCTATGGTAACAGTCTGAGACGTGTGAAGGGCTCTCACAGACTGATCCATATCTTGGTCAAAGTCCAGTGTTTTGTTTGTTTGTTAGTTTTTAAAGTAAGCAAAAATAAAAGCGTGATTATAGACTTGCAAACCTAGACGATACATTTTCTAAATTATTTAGCTGTTTTGCTCAGTGCTGATAGTCTCGAGGTTGCTGGTTAATGCCCTTCTGTTGCTTTTGAAAGTGGAACAGTTCAAGCTTAGCTGCCCTCTCCAGTACAGTGTGGTCAATTTTAAGATGTTAACAGGTCTCCTTTGTAGTCTTTGTTCAGGTCTCCTCACAGCCAGTATCTTTTACAAGACATGTGTCTTCTCAGGACAAACGGTAGTACTCTGAGGAACACCACTGATGTTCTAGAAGGACCTTGGTCATGGTACTCATGACCATCATGGAGTGTACATCTGTGTTGAAATTCAAGGTCTTGCTAGTCCTCCTATGTAGGTAACTATTAAGAGCTTCCTTTGGACTTTCTAGCATGGTACTTTACATAAGGACATATTTCAGGGCTAATGAGAAGTAGCATATCCTCTTTATGTTGCACTTCTAAATGCTTTTTTGACCATCAGGTGCAAAATCTTGAGGATGTGAAAGCCGGCAGCATCCTCAGGGATGTCCAGTGAGTGGGCAATGTGGCCTCTCAGTCAACGTGCTTGAGAACTCATAATACAGACACGAGTGAAACAGAAAGCACCAGCCTAAGAATCCTGCTTAATTCAAACCATTGAAAGAGCTCTTTGCAGTATAGGAGAGTGGTCTTCAAGGTGTCCCTCATTACAAAAGCACTGACCTGTGAGCCAGATCACTCTACCTATATTAAAACACAATGGCGTGGGAGGGGGCTGGGAAGGGAAAAGAGGAGCTGATACCAAGGGCTCACACAGAAAGTAAATGTTTAGAAAATGATGGATGGCAACATATGTACAAATATGCTTGAAACAATTGATGTATAGAATGTTATAAGAAACCCCAACATAATGATTAAAACACACACACACACACAACCACAATGACTTATCTTCCAGGAACAATGTACACAATTGACCATGATGTATAAGCATAAAGTAGCATTTGGAGCACTCAGATGCTGGGGTTTTATGGCTGGGTGGTTTGTTGGAATTTGGGTGAGATGATGTCTTTAGAGCTAGGAATTCTTTGGTTGTCTCATAGGAAATTGACACTTCTGAAGGACAAAACAGATAAGTAGTGGTCCCCACAACTCTGAACCTAAAGTGAAAGAATGAAACTAATCGGTCCTTGAAAGTGATAGACCTCTGTCACAGTCTACATCAGCCTCATGCTAGTTGGGATGATGTCCTCATTTCAACTGAGGTTTCCAGTAGGCGCTCAACTGCAGGAACACAGTCCAGGACCCCCAAAAGACCAAGATGGAGCTGTCAAATATCCAACTGCAGGTGATGTCTTGGAATACATACTCTGGTAGCTGTATTATTTTTCATTTATGAAATTTCATTGTGCCTGAGGTTAAACTTGACATAGTAAATTTGCTTTCCCAGACAATCATTCATCCTCAGATTGGTCCCTGCTACTGGCTGCAATCCCTCTAACATGTCAGCGTTCTCCCTTTTACCCCTCCCATCCCCCCAAGTTTTGCTTCCATTTATTTGGTTTCGCATCTGAAGTGTTAGTCAAAGGCTGTCCCGTTGGTCTTGTATACAGATTTTTCTGAGGTGCACATTCTTCGTGTGAGTCTTATCTATTATTTGGTATGAAGGTAGCTTTCCGAGTGTTTCTAGTTTCAAGTTAGAAGGTTTCTCAGCAATAGCTTTAGGGTTCCTCTAACCTTTTACAGTAAGTTGTTTTGTTTTGGATTTTGTTCTACCATATTTTAAAATCCCATTCTACTTGGGACTACTACCTTTAGTCTGAGAGTGCTCACTTACGGTATCCATGCCCATCTAGTCCTTCTAGTCTCAAGGCAGAAATGGTTACAGCGCATAAGGATCATAATTGCTTCCTTGATTTTTCCTTTGTCTTCATTCTACTATGTTCCAGGTCGGATGAGACCAACCATTGCCTCTTAGAGGGCTGTTCTCATGTAAATTTTAAGACTTTAGACACCACTCACCAAATTAGGTTATAGAACATTTTATTATTGAAGTGTCCTTTGCCACTTGACCCATGTCCCCTTAGCCTATGGCCCTGGTGCTGTTTGCTAATGAAATTATTGCTTGCAAATAGGGTATGAACATCTTTCAAGAATATTGCAAAGAGTATTACACCAGGGAGATGGAAAAAACTCATTACTACATAAGGAAAACTGCTATGAATATACTTCATTGTCAGACACTCTTAGGAGTGTGGAGGGTATACTACAAGATGTAAAAGAAGGTACACGAGAGTACAAAACACCAACAGAAAAATAACACTAGCAAACTATAAACTCTCTATTCTACGCAATGGCTTGTAGGAATGGATAAAAGCTCTGGGCAGTGGGGAAAGAAGACCTCTTATCCTTTGGCCCCAAAAGGAGGAATAAAGGATATGTCTCCATCTAAGAGCCTCATTGATAAATCTTCTCTACAACTTGCACATAAATGCTCTCCTTTCAAGGAAATGGAAATAAGATGACTTAACATTTGAGGGCATTTAGAGGTAAATGACGTGGTTGATCGCAATGTAGGAATCATGCCTATAAATGTCCTGACAGAGGATCCTTGGGCTACTGTAGGAATGGTTTCAATGATAGGAGACCCACAGCCACCTCTGGAACTCTGGGGTAAAGAGAGCTGCAGCAGCTGAAGATTCAAAAAGCGAAATCATGAGCTCTCCAAAGCAAGAGAACACTGACCACAAGCGCAGAAGAACGGCTGAGATTTTCAAAAGGTGGCAGTCAAAGAAGTAGACAACTCTGAAGTTGTCCCTGACAGAAGTCTCAAGGGAACCAATGGGTGGAGAGGTAAATTCTGGTGTAGGACATTACTAGTAACTATTAGAAGGCAATCCTGGTCTCAATTTCTCTAGAATAGGCTGTTCAGAACTCCAATTAAATTCTCCCCATGATACCCGTCTTAATCTAAGACTGTAGAAAAGAAAATGGAGCAAAATTTTATTCCCTGAAATTGAAATTAAGAGGAAGACTTAAAAATTAAAGGTAGGCAAAATGACATGGAGAATCCATGCATCTTATATCAAAACTGCAAATACTGTGATACACTCAGCACAGTAATAGCAGTGATCTATGAGTAGATGCTCCCACACACATGCAGGTTGAATACGTGTGGTGGAGAAAGTGGGAGTGCACTCTTGAATATATATATATATATATATATATATATATACACATACATATATATATATGTCTGAAGTAGGATATTTATATTTGTGCATTTACTAGTGCTGAGAATATATCCAAGAGAATAGTGGAGCATGTATGGGAGCAAAGTTACAAAAACTTCTCAGATGCAACCAAACAATATGAGGAAAATGAGTCGCTGCGCCTGGAGTGGGCCCAGGGCCACAGTCTCAAGGGACACCAGGGACACCTGGCATGACATAGTTCACTGAGACAGTGTTCTGCATCACCTTGTGGTGAGTGGTGACTAGAGCTGTAAAAAAGTCACCCCTTCTGGAAGAAAGCAGAGTGATGCAAACCGAAAGACAAATGGACACAAGCAGACCTGTGGAGTAATGGGCTATGCAAACATCAGTCTCATAAGCCTGAGGCAAGAAGTGGATAGTGCGCAGCGACCCTCACTAACGACTCTAAAAAAGATCACATTAGAAGGTCTTACAGAGTGGCAGAGAAAATGTGGGAAATGATTCAAAATCATAAGAGGCCAATTAAGCTTAGAATCATAAAAGAGGCCATTTAATCAACCATTTAAGATCAAAACCCAAGGCCAGGTAGGAGAGGAGAAAGAATGGACACTAGAAAACACAGGGAGGCAGGGGATAATCAATGAAAGGAAGGGGATAGATAACCAATGGGAGGAAGGGGGCAACCAATGGGAGACAGGGAATAACCAATGAGAGGAAGGGGATAACCAATGGGAGGTAGGGAATAACCAATGGGAAGAAGAGGATAGATAACCAAGAGGCCCAGAAAGGGAAGAAATGGATGCATTGACAGAGTGTAAATTGTTGATCTGCTCCATAAACTTCATCTAAATAAAAATATTTTTTAAGCGAAAGCAAAACAAATAAACAAAAGTGGTAGATTTTAACAGAGCTGCCACTTTAGGTCAAAGGCCAATGGGAAGATAGTTACCTATAAAAATATTAATCATAAGAAATTTTAAAGTATCCCAAACAAACCAACAAAGCCATATCGATGTGAATGAGGGGGAGGGCAGTGTGGAGACCCAAAGTCCAGTACTAGTCAATTGGACATCCCCTGTCAAAAGAGACGAACCAATCAGGGTACAGTATAGCATTCACTAAACACACAACTTCCCTGTATTATGACCCCAATTCTAACTTACAAATCTGGCTAGACAAGAATATGTACACTGGTAGAGAAAAGAAGTTGCAACACAGAGAATCCAGGATGGAAAGCAGTGTGTATGTGTGTGTGTGCATGTGAAGTAAGGGGGGACCGATCACAATGATTGTCATATGGTCCCTGCCCAGGAGCATAGGCAACAGAAGAGTGGGTGAAGGGAGACAGTGGTTAGTGTAAGACATGGAAAAATAAAAATTTATAAAGTATCAAGGGTTCATGGGGGAGGGAAAGTGGGGAGAGGAGGGAGGTGTGGTCCATCATTATGGAAGGCTAGTAATCATACCTTAAATGTACACACACAGACTTACAGGAGTGAAAAAACATAGAAAAAAGATGAATAAAACAATTCAAAGAAGAGAAGTAAAACAATAGAATTGGCTGAGGGTCAAACTGACTCCATCTCAAAAATTATTCTAAATGAGAAACCATGAGCTGCATCAATGTGGCTAGAAAAGGCACACTGTATACTAAGAAACATGGACTCAGACAGAGGGAAAGAATGACTTAATGGTAGGTCCAATCCCATGGGCCTCTCATAGTGTCTCAGGCCAAAGCAAATTGCAACCCTGAACCATCGCCTGGCTTTACCTCTTGGGCTTCAGGCACTGAAGTGGGTTGCACAATGGAAAAATTAAAATAGAGAAATAAAATTTTTTTAAAAGGATGACTTATGACTACTACAGGATGCTCCACTGTGAAAGAATTCAAGGAATATTAATATCTAAACCATTTCTGGAAAAATATAAATGACATAAAAATGGTTCAAAATTATATGCCTTTAAAAAAATTACATGCCTTTTTGAGCATAAAACCAGATAACCAAGAGAAGATGAAAGCCATCCTTGTGCAAAAACACCATGGACTCCATAGAAAGCTTCAGAGAAAGGAGAACGGGTAAAGAAATGCAGGCCCAGTTAAGCTCGCTTACAGAAATAAGGGAATGGGGAGTTATTCTTTGAATGCAAAAATTCTGAGAAGACAGCAGCAGTAAGCCTTGCTTAAATAAACAATGATGCAATTCTTCCAGCAAAGAAACCAATCAAAGTAGGACGAACACATGAGGCTGTGCAGAAGTCCTCATGAGAAGCAAAAAAAAAAGGACCTACATAATAGAACTATGGTCACAGAACAGAAGTTATAAATCTTAGCAATGTAAAAAATAGTACAACAATCATCAAAATCTAGTGGGTGGAAGAAAGTATATTGCATGCTAATTTCCTCATTTTTCCAAGTTAGGAAGCAAATTAATGCTCTCAAAATTGTACCAGGGACGGTAGTCACAGTACGGGAGTAGAACGTGTACTCGTACACAGAATGCGGGGTGGGGAGGAGAGGAACGTGAAGTTTGCAGTCAGTGTCAGAAATCAAATGTGTAAAAACTGTTCAATGAACCTATTTGTTCAAAATTTTTTTCTCTATATCACAAAAAAAGGAACAAATGTAAGATAATTGTTAAAGTTTCTTGAAGATCATTGCGAGGCTTAATTAGAGGATATGCTCACATGAATTGTATTGCGTTCCCCAAAACACGTGCCCATTTGGTTGGGCAGTGACTCTCAAAGGCTTGATCCATTTGACAGTTATGTAAGCGGTACATAGGGTCTTATATTAGGTCATAGCCTTGTTCTGATGTAATGGGAATTTTCCAGATCAGATTTTTACCACTAAGCTACTCTGCCCACATCTTATTTGCCCCCAAATGGGCAGCTATCTGAACCTATCTGCTCAAATGCAGCATGCATGAATTCCCGCTGAATTCCTTTCTGCCTTTACTTTATTTTTCTGCCTTTACTTTCTATAGTGTGATTAAGTTCTGAGCAGCCTGTTTCAGAACCAGAGTCTCTAGATCCAAGCTCATAACCTCCTAGTTTCAAGCAAGGTTGATGCCAAGACACATGGAGAACTCCCAGGGACACCAGGCCAACAGATGTTGGAAGGAGACAAGGACGTCACACTGCGCCAACAGAGAGAAAATGCCTTCCCTAAGTACTGGCACCCTGGATTTGAACTTTTAGTCTCCTAAACAATGAAAGAAAAAAATATCTATTTGATGAAAGGAAATAAAAGACTATCAAAATTTAAAATGACTGTATAACAACCTCAATGTTTTTAGTCATTATCTCAACTTTATAAAAGAATATTTCTCATATGAAGAAATGCTTTTTAACTTCTGGAATTCCTTTGCCTTCTTTTGTTTCTTTGTTGGTGGTAGGTGCCTTCAAGTCGGCTCCCCAACACTTCGTGACATCATGTGTAAAGAACAATGTTGCATGGTCTGGTACCATACCCACAGTCATTTCTATTTTTGAGCCCATTGTTTTACTTTCAACTAATTTCAAATGAAAAGCCATAGTTTAATAAAAAGTAGCAAATATGGTTTTGTTTCTAAAGATATTTTGCCTTTAGATCTACTTATTCTTGCATATATTCATATTGCATGTCTACATTGCTTGGGTAGAATTTTTGCTTTCTTTGTACACTTAACATTGCCAAACAGCTCATGTGGGGGATTATTGTGCTGGCATTGCAAGATTTTTTTTAAAGAGAGCTGATTTCCTTTAAACAATGAGCTTAAAGCAGAACACTTGGTAAAGAATCATCAGTTTCCCCTACATGGAAATGATCCAAATCTTAGTCATTAACTCAACTGTTGTGTTGATGGTGTGTAAGTTAAGTAGTGCCCTCACTAGCCGGCAGGCTGGCTGCCTTTTCCCTCAGAGTGCCATGCTCTGTTGATTCTCATCACAGGTTCTTTTTTTTTTTTTGGGGGGGGGCATCACTGCTCTCCGGTGGTGGGAGTAGGAGACCCAGCCCCACTGCTGGAATTGAACCTCCGTCCCAGTGGGCCGCAGCCCTGCGCACAACCACTACGCCACCGGGGCTCAGCCCCACAGATTCTTATAAGAGATGACACTGATGGGCACTCTGGGCTGACTGCCCGTGTGCCTGGTAGTTCCATGTCTCCATCTGATAGCGACCATTCTGATGACATGATACCTCACAGCAGCCTGCAGAAGGAGCTCAGTGGTGTGAAGGCCCCACTCCCCAGTACCTCCCTCACACGTTACTGATGGGGATTCCCTCCAAGACGCCCCCTGCAGTGGGCTCTCTCACCTAAAGTGCCGAAAATGTCCTCCAATCTCCTCTTCTGGAGACTGCTGACCTCTTTCTCAATAACATGCTGAGACAATTCTGGAATCACCAGCTCCGAGAAACATGCCTGGCGGAGTCACAGGAGACCACGATCTCTTAGGAATACAAACTCCTGCAAACATTCTACATTAAAGAGGGTTGAAGGATAGTTCAAGCCCTATGTACTCCGTCGGCATTGAACCCACCAGACGATGAAGGAAGAAATCCTGCTGACGAACATGCTCAGCGCCCGGCTGCTCACCAAAAGGCAGGCAGTTCAAAGTCGCCAGCATCTCCACAGCAGGCAGGCCCGACAACCCGCTTCCATAAGGTTACATCGTGAACACCCTCTGTGCTTCTCCTCTGTCTCACAAGGAACTGTCTCTGTGGAACACGACGACAAATGAGTCCGGGGGTACTAGTCCCCCAGTTGTGCACAAGATTGTCAAAAGTCACAGGGAAGATGGTGGAAAATTCACCGTCGCCACTGCCAGAAAGAGCCATTTATGGCTGTGTTCTTTTCTTAGGCTCCAAATTGGCTTCATGTTGTATCTTGTACGGGCTTTTATTCCGGAATCTTGGCAAAATTCCTTAGGTTTAACCTACTGGCCACGAAAATATTGGGCAGTTGCATTACCAGTATACCTCCTTATTACAGTAGTAAAAATCTCCGCTTGACTCCATTCACACAATCACAGATAGCTACCCTAAAAACCAACAGCAGAAGAAGTACCAGGAAGAAGCCATTCCAGCACTAGGAGATATTTCTATTAGTGAAGTAAATCACATGTTCTCCCTTGCAACCAAAGGAATTTATGCTAAAAATTGAACCATATGAAAACATACTAACGCCAAGTGTTTGTTAATAAATATTTGACCTTATAAAAAAAAGACAGAATTTTCCCGATGGGATTGCAGGTAATGCACACACACCACCCTGCATCCTTCTCAACAGCTCCTTTTGGAAGTGGCTTCTTGGTGTGAAATTCAGTGTTATTTGATACAGGTGATAAAATTCAATACAGTAAGATCTACACTGAAATACAGGTGCTCCAGGTCCGGGCATTTCTCATTTAAAAATATAAAAGACACCATCGGGCTCTGTCTCTGAGTAGTTTCTTATTTGCCTTTGCAGCACAGTATATACAATATATATGGTAGAAAAATGTCCAATTCTAGGAAACCAAAACTTAGCTTCCACAGGACAGATCCTACCATATTGTCTCATTCCTATATCTTTACTAAACGATACCAGAATCTTGGGGGAAACTGCAACTATACGATCTCAAATGTGCTTAGAGGGGAAGTGTCTATGGGGCAGCTACCCCACCACATGGGTCGATATGAGTTGAAACTGACTCAAGGGTACCCAACCTGCTTGGACTCTTGGGAACTGGAGTACAAATACATTTGGAGCTAGAGGACAAATGCATTTCAGCATGGAAAACACCACGATATGACCTGCCTCCTTAAACATCTCCGTGGAAATGGTGACCAAAAACAGAGAAACAAGTAAGCAATGTGTTCAGAGCAGAGCCAGATGTGTCATGTGTGGCTAGCCACGTGATTGCAGAGTTTGCTCTTTCTTACGACCAACGGTCGTCCGCGACACCTATGTGTCCACAGTCTGACAGAGTCATCCCCAGGCTTTCTCTTACGAGTTTCATTTTATTGTGCTAGCTTTCCAATAGTTTAAGCGTCTGCTAGAATACATTGTGTCTTCACCTCTTCAGTCCTATTTGGGCATTCATGAGTAACCACCCCCCTTGGCGTCAAATCCAACTTAAAGCCACCTTCCAGGGCACAGTAGAACTGCCCCAGGGGGTTGCCTAGCTCTGGTGGTACAGTGATCCAGTGCTAACCTGCTAACAGAAGGTTGGCAGTTCACCCCCATCAGCTCTCACCGAGCGAAAGATCTGGCATTCTGCTCCAGTCCTGACAGGTGCCTAAAAAGCTCGGGCAATTCCACTCCAGCCTAGAATCTCAATGGCACGTCACAAAAAAGGCTCTACGGAAGTCGATTGCCTCCTCTCTCTCTCCCCCCAGGTGCAGTTAGTGAGCTCGAACATCCAATCTTTTGGTTAGTAACCAAGTGCTCAGAGGTTATGCTGCAAGCATTTCCTCCTACTATGAGTGGCCAGAGAAAAATCTCCACTGTAGCTCCCCAGGGGTGCTCCGGACACACCTAGTTTCGAATCATAGAGACTTAAGTCTGCAGGAAAGCTGATAAAGGATGCACTCGTGTGACGCAGCTTCCTCCTCTGCCGTCTTCCATTCAGAATACTTGCCTAGCACCAAATTATGACTGGCAATAATTACCATGAGCTGGTAGGACTCAGGAGAAATCTTTGGGTTTTTTGGTTCTTGGGGTTTTTTTTTGCATTGGGGGGGAGGCATCACTGCTCTCCAGTCGTGGGAGTAGGAGGCCCAGCCCCACTGCTGGAATTGAACCTCCGTCCCAGTGGGCCGCAGTCCCGCGCACAACCACTACGCCACCGGGGCTCAGCCCTTTTGCATTTCTTATCACCCAGATCTGAAACAAAACTCAGGAATGAATCAGATGGGCAAATACTTCCAGAATACTTTGTTCATGGTTTTAATGATGATCAATAACATCAACCCCAGCCTTTGAGATAATTCATTAACTCAGATTACATTCTCTTAGACAGTGTTCACAATTCTTAGGGAAAAAAACATGCTTAACTATATACCTGAACTTTTGCTTTTAAAAACCCTATTTTTCTCTTATCCAATACACAAATGCATACAATTCTTCAGGAACTATGCATGAAATAGAAAAAGTCATTCACGTGTGCCAGCTAGTATGGAACTGCAAAGACCAAAGAGATCTGCTAGTTTACAAACTCCCCTAACACAGGGAATTTGTTTTTGTTTCCATCAAGCAGCCTTGATGGCACTATGGGTGCTACCCATATTATAGACAGTTTACAATGCCACTCATTGGGGGGGGGGGGGAAGATGAGGTTGGCTGCTCCTCTACAGATTGACAGTCACAGAAACCCTGAATAGGGTGGCTAGGAGACATAACAGCAGTGGAGTTAGGGTTTGATTTGTTTCCATCACTCCACCTACCACAATGTCACACATTGATCCACCAACCATTTTGAAGGGGACAGTGTGGCATTTAGAAGCAAAGATGCCATAACAAGAAGCCAAAGAGAAAGACTCCATGTTTCTCATTGGGAAATCGGCTGGTCTCTCATCCACGTCTACCTGCACCACCTCGGCCGCACTGTGCTACCTTGCTTTAGAGGTGGTCCAAGGATACCACCAGAGGGCAGTGATGCCCAAAAAGCAAAAAACAAGAAAAGAAAGAAAGAAAGAAAAAGGATGCACTAGCTGGCCTGCCACAGTTGTTTTCCAGGGTGCACCTTCCATCTCTGTCCTGGATTGCACGCCCTGTGTAGCTCTCACAATTATCCCCTTACTTTACGCACCTTCAATATTCCTTCTCCAATGAGGCTTCCATATTAACAGACATGTCTTAAAAAGATGCTACCAGCTACTCAGTGGATAAACTAGTTAAAAAGGAAAAGAAACATTTCCTGGACATCACATCCCCATCAAGCTATCACTGGATGGCTGCTCCTCTTCTGCTCCTCTTACAACATGCCCCAGAAGGGTTGTTCCCGCCCTGATCCTTTCTCTGCTCATGCCATCCAGGCTTGGTTGCCACACTCTCTTGCAACTGGGCTTGTCAGGGTGCCTGTTAACCACACCAGGTCCACAGGCCACTTCCCAGTGCATGTTTTACTGTTATCCTTGGCAGCCCCTCAAACAATTGGTTACTCGCCTGTTCTTCTTAAAACACTTCACTTGACTTTTGGAAAACCAAATTTCTCCCTTCTACAAGCCCACTGACCCAGACAGTCAATAGAATCAGTTATGCTCTTTTAAAAACAAAAAAACAAAAAAAACGATACTATGCTAACAGGGCACCCATGAATCAAACAGACCACAGCTGGGGAAAAAGACCCTGGAGAAATTCAATGCCAGCCAAAACCAGACCAGGAGCCAACTGGGGGGAAAACTGTCAATTACTTATTTGTCAATTCAGGAGAAAGCTGAAGAAAATTAGAGCAATTCTATAGGAACCAAAATATGACCTTGAGTACATCCCTCTAAATTTAGAAACTATCTCAAGAACAGATTGGATGCACTGAATGCTAAGGACAAGAGACAAGCTGGCCTTACGAGGTATGGGTGACATCAGGAACCGTCTATGTGAAGCACTTGGAAACTTGCTCTTGAGCTAGCTAATGAAAATGGAAAGAAACAAAAAAGAAAAACATAATAAAAGAGCCAGACAGAAAACGGCAAAGGGCGGCGCCAGAAGGTCAAATAAAGCTTTAGTAAGAAATGTGCAAAGACCTGAAGGTAAAAAAGCAAAGGGAAGACACCACACTTGACCTATCTCAAACCGAAATAATTGAAGAAAAAGGTCGAACATCAAGTTGTAACATTGAGGGACCCTGCAGACGTCTCACACGCAATGATTCCTTTGTTCCGTGCCCTCTCCTGAGTCTAGCTTCGTTTCTGGCAGAGCTCCGTTGGCGCTCTTTTCTTTATTGCACCTCACCGATGCAGAGATTTCTGCAGATTGAGGATTTGGGAGCCTGGTGACATAGAGAGTTAAGTGTTCGACTTCTGCTACCATTCTTTATCTTCACCATAGTTTGATAAGCATGCTTCAGATATATTGCAAGTCTGATTCTAGGCTGCCACAATAAAGCAAACGAATACTTCTCTAGTACTGCAAGTAGAATAAGCAATAAAGCAGTCATCCAACATTTTCTGTTTCCGATAGTTAAACATTTTGTTTATACTATTCGGTAGTCTATTTAATATATAATCTTATTATAAAGATGCTTGAGGTACTCTGAGGATTGCCAAGATTTGAAACAAAGATATAAAGTTAGCACATGTGGTTGGAAAAACGGTGTCAAATGACTTGCTCAGCAGCGTTGTTAAACCAAAGCCACGCTCACGATCACCGTCAGTTCTGACGCATAGTGACCGCGTAGGACAGCGTGCCACTGCCTTCTGGGTTTCAAAAGCTGTACATCTTTATCGGAGTGGTAAGTCTCATCTTTCTCCCACAGTTTGTCTCCTAAGTTCAAACTGCTGACCTTGGGATGAGCAGTCTAGCACTACTATCACCAGGGCCAGAAAGCTTCAACTTATAAAAATTGGACAGTGCGGACTGAGCCCCGGTGGCGTAGTGGTTGAGTGCAGGACTGCGGCCCGCAGGCTTGGCGGTTCAAATCCAGCGGCGGCTCTCAGGAGCGGCACTGGGTAGCGCCCATGACCACCAGGGCAGTGATGGCAAAAACAAACAAACAAAATTGTACAGCGCAATACAGCAGGAGTAATAAAATCAGCCTGCTTATACTAGTATGTGCTATTAAAGACACTGTTTGATCATTTCCACAATCCACTAGATCGGTTTTCTTTGGATTGAGCATGAATCTGATCTCTTCCAGTTGGGTGACCACATAAATGTCTTCCATATTTCTTGGCATAGATGAGTACTTTTAGCACTGCAACCCCCATGATGAAACATTTCCATTGATATTCCATGAATTCCTGGAGTTTCCTTTTTCACCAGTGGTCCATTATAGCCTAGATGTTTTCCGTCAAGACTATAAGTTTCTTGATCATACGATGCCTCCTGAAATGGCTAAATGTCAACCAATTGTTTGTGTTACAATGATTTGATTTGATGTATTCCTCATATATTCTTTCCTGCTTTTCCTTTTTACTATTTTTACATGCTTTCTAACATTAAATTTATTTTGAGGAGAATATAACCCTTCCATTATCTTTTCATGCTTTCTGTGGCAGTTTGTCTCCTATAGAACCAAAGTTACATTTTTTCTATACTGAGCTTGTTCTTCCCTTTGGGTTTTCTAATTCCAGCTCTTTGAATATTTCTTGAATTATTTATTGAATATTCAGCCCCTTTTGGTATATCCAATTAAACTATTTTACAGCATCATTTCTTCCTGTAGCTTTAGCTATTCTACATTTAAGAGCAAGTTTCAGAATCTGTTTTGAAATCTACTCTGGTTATTTCTTTCATTTTTATGCTTATATTGGCCTTTTGCTTTTTTCATGTATGACATACTTGCTATCACTCTACAACTTGGTCTTAATGCTGTTACCAGTGTTCAATGCATCAAATCTATTCTTCATGAGATGGTCTCTATATCCAGGTGGGATACATGAAGATTATTCTTTGGCTCTTTGAGTTGTTTTAATTTCTTCAGCTTAAATTTGCCCACGAGCAATGAGTAGTCTGTCCCACAGTTGGCTCCTAGTCTTGTTTTGGCTAATGATACAGGGCTTCCCCATTGCCTTTTTTTTTTCACAGATGTAGTTGACATGATTACTATGTATCCCATCTGGTGAGGTTCACATTTATACTCACCATGATGAAAAAGGCATTTGCAATAAAGAAGCCATTGGTCTTACAAAACCCTATCATATGATCTTCTGGTGTCATTTCTATGACTAAGCTCAAATTTTGCAACTACCAAATCTTCTTCTCTGTTTCAAAGTTTCACATTCCAGTGACCAGCAATTATCAATGCATCTTGATGGTATATTTGATCAATTCCAGACTGCTGAAGGTGGTTTTAACTCAATTTCTTCACCATTTGCTTTAATGATTGACGTGTAAACTTGGATAATAGTCACATTAACTATCTTTCTTATAAGTTTAAAAGTATTATACTATCATGGACAACACTGTACTTCAGGGTGGATTTAGAAATGTCCTTTAAAATATATAAATATATTATTTCATTAATAATGCTATGGGAGGGGGGCTCTTACAAATCTTATAACAATCCATCATTCAATAGTATTAAGCACATTTGTACATATGTGAGCATCAACATTTTCAAAACAATTCCTTTCTACTTGACCCCTTGGTATCAGCTCCTCCTTTCCCTCTCCCTCCCATTCCTTTTCAGTCGTTAGCCAATAGCCAGCAATGACCGGTTCGGGCACCTTAGTCATTTCGCCACTACAGGAATCCCATAATGGCTGCTGCTGGTGTCAAGTGCCATCCAGCTGGTTCCAACTCATCCAGACCTCGTGCACAACAGAATGACACGCTGTCTGGCCCTGCACCATCTTCCCAATTGTTCTATGCTGAGCCCATCACTGCAGCCACTGTGCCCATGCACTTTCTAGAGGACCTTCCCCTTTTTCATTGTCCCTCCTCTTTACCAAGCACCACGTCCTTTTCAAGGGGCTGATCTCTTAACATGTGTAAGACAAAGGTCTCGCTCTCTTAGCGTCGCAGGAACACTCTGGATGTAGTACTTCCTTTTAGCAGTCCATGGCACTGTCAATATTCTTCTCCAGCCCCATTCTTATGCCGCAGCTCTGCGATCGTCTTTATTCATGACCAACTCTCATATTTTGGTCTTCTTTACATTGAATCTTAATCCAGACTGAAAGCTGAGACCTTTGAACTTCATCAGCCAGTGTTTCAAGTCCTCCTCACTTCCAGCAAGGAAGGTCATGCCATCCGCATACCACAGGTTATTAATAAGCCTCCCTCCAATCCACATTTTTCTTCATATAAGTCAACTTCTCTGATTATTTGCATGGTTAGAGGATACCACTCCAATGCACACCTTTTTCTGATTTTAAACCATACAGAATTCCCTTGTTCTGTTCACATGACCGTCTCTTGACCCATGTACAATTTCTTCAGGTACACAATGAAGTGTTCTTGAATCCCCATTCTTCTCAAGGTTATCCATAGTTGGTTTGAATACTTGACATAGTCAATAAAACCCAAGTAAACCTATTTTGTCATATTCTCTGTTTTCCGCCACGATCCATCTGACATCAGCAATATGTTATCTCTTTTTGCATGTCCACTTCTGAATCCTGCCTGAACCTCTGACAGCTTCCTATTGATGTACTGCTAAAACCTTTGTTGGATGATCTTCAGAAAAATTTCATGTGTACATAGTATCAATGCTCTTGTTCTGTAGTTTGAGCATTGTATTGGATCAACTTTCTTTGGACCCCAGGGGCCCATCCTCTGGCACTATCTCAGACCATGTTCTGTTTCCATGGCATAAGCTTTCAGTGACTCATGGTGTTTCAAATGGATGCATACAGTTTTCAGAGACCATTTCCTCCAGAGTGGGGAGGCAAGTCCTTCTTCATTGTCTCTTCTTAGTCAAGAAGCTATGCTGGAATGTGTCTAGCATGAGGGACACCTCTTGGTTTTTGAAATACCAGGGCCATAGCTTCCAGCATCACCCAAGACACCACAGTATGACAAACAGACAAGTGTTATGATAGTAGCATACTGAACAAACAACACATACAGGTGTTTGTTGTTGTTGCTGTTGTTGAAACAGTCAGGACTCAGGGCCAGCCCAAGTCCCTGATGCTCAGTCCTTCACCAGTCCTCTCGATTATTACAGTTGGGCGTGTTGTTGTAGCCACGGTGTCCATCCATCGCTTTGTGTCTTCTTTTGTACTGACTTTCTACCTTACTAAGCATGATGTCCTTTAACAGGTATTATTCTTTCCTTAGAAATCAGTTGACTTATATGAGAATCAGAGAAAATTTAGAGAGACCCATACATCCATAGTTATTAACCTCATCTGGAACTTCAATGGTGAAGAGAAATTTTTAAAACTCTAGCCAAACTATGCTTGCCATCAACCAAATAATTTCACACAACTCTCATTTTCACGAGCTCCCCTGTTCGTGTTCTTGCCATCTTCCTCGCAGTCTATAGCCCTCTGTGCATCTTCCTCCCATCCTCACCTATGGTGGCTGAGGCCTGCCCTCTACTCCTGGATTGGTACCTCCACCAGAGTGAAGGGTCCTGCCCCAAGATCTCTACCTCTACCTCTGGGGGCTGTGTTCATCGGGTAGACCAGAGAAACAAATTCATAGACACACCTATGTATAGAAGGGAGAGATTTATATATAAGACCCATTGAACATTGAGGAAAACATCCTAACCCAGTCCCATCCAAGGTCATAAATCCGATATTAGCCCATATGTCTGAATGCAATCTATAAAGTTCTCTTCAGACTCACGAAACACATGCAATGACACCAGGGTAAACACAGGCCAGTGGGTCCAGAGTCTTGTGTATCCAGTGATGGTAGAAGCATCTCAGCACTGGTAGGGGTCTCCTTGAGGCTCCTCCAGTTTCCAGGGCACAGAGGCTATCAGCATGCTGCCATGTGTCATGTCAGCTGCAATGTCTTCCAGGGGGTCAGCCTTGTGTCTTGTCAGTAGAGCATCTCCAAGGGACTGAGCTATAAGTCTTTCATCTCCAAGGGGGAAATAAGACCAGATTTCCCAGAATTCTCAGAAGAAAGCCATGTTCACCCAGAGGTCTCATTGCTATCTCCAGATTAACAGGCTAGACTCCACCCCTATACTTCCAAACCTGAAACTGATACAGGTTAGTGATTGCCACGGGGGCCCACACTGGTGAACCTGTTCTCTTCCCTGTCCTCATCTCCTGATTTCTATGAGATCCTTTTGCAGTGTAGTCTAAACAGCTTAAATTCAGAGAGACCAATGTCATTAAACTAAATTATCTAAAAATCCAGATAATGAAAAGATTCCTAAAGGAACATACTGGGCAATTCATGGCACTGAATGCTTTTAAAATATTATGACCAATTTTCACAGACAGTTCCCCACCTATTAACTTTGTATGGTTTCTATCTTCTCTTTGCTGTGGCTTTTTTGTACCAAATTAATTCAAGTTTCAAGTAATAGTATCCTGAAAAGGTTGGCCTTTCAGGTTTGTTTGTTTGTTTGTTTTGTATTATAATGGACAATACGTTTTTCTTCTTTTGGGGAATGATGACCACTTCTTTATCTGCTTAATAGATGTCCCTTCCATGCTCTGTAGTGAGAAGAGAAGATATAATGAAATATGAGATTCAATAATGCTCTGATGGGGTTGCCAAAAATATCTCCATTGCTCAGGAAGTCCCAGTGGGCCGGTTTTGCCCTTTGCTTCTAACTTGAATGAGTTTGGGGAAAAGTGTTGGAGTTGCTGAAAATTAGAATTGTCTTTCTATTCCAATGGGTCATACAGGAAAAAAACAGGAAAATCTAGATGAAAGGTTGGGCTTTCCAGGATACTTGTGTATTTATTTATTTCCATGTGTTTGATGTTCTTCTTTCCACACCTGCACACGTGATGCCTGCATTCTGGCTCAGATATATTGAAATACCAGTTTTCTTTTTTCTTTTTAAACATCCCCCTCCCGCCGCCCCCTTCACAGCCTTGGTAAGATGCCTTATATTTGGGGAGAGCTCAAAATTAGAAATGAATAAGGAAACTGAGGCCCAGCAGGCACAAGTCATTCATTTTCTCTGGATGTCAATTCCCTCATTATGAAGAGTGCGGATTAGACTGGGTAAGTGCTTCTAAAACTTTTCCACCAAAGCACCTCTAGCAGCCATGAAAATGAGGAGTATCCCTCTGGGGGATCTGGGGGCATCGCCTGAAGCAGCTTCTGCAAGCTGGAATTTTCTTTGAAATGTCCTATTTTATCTTAAAAATTCATGAGCACTTTGCATTTTACTAAACAGAAAAGTCTATGTTTGTTTTAATAGGAACGTTAGCTCAACAGTGCAATGACTTTGCTTCCTCACAACATCACCCAGTGCACCCAGCACTCGCAGCACCGTGCATGTGGCTGCGCACCCTCCTGGGTCCACACTCACCACCCTGGGAAACCTGCCCTGGCTTGGGAAGTAGGGGCCACCCTCAGTGAGAAACCCCTCAAGCCCCTTCCAGCAGGACATGCTTTCATGGCAATGCCTACCATCGAACATTTCAGAGGAAAGTAAGGATATTCAAAGAGCTGTCATTCAGGCACTGAGGTAGCGTCTGAGGAGGAGGGGGAGCTGGGGAGAAAAGGAAATCCAGTTAGGCCCCCATTCAAGGGGATGTCGATGGCAGGACCAGAGAAATCTCCACCCAGCGCGAGACACACAGAGAGGCTGTGGGCCTTGTCGAGCAAACCAAGAGGCAGGCACAGAACCTTGGATCTAGAAGTGCCCCTAGCAGTGGGCCTAACAGTCCACCAAATGCCCATTGCCCCTCTAGAACCTTTCCCACTGAGGCTTCAACAATCTCCTACTGGGAAGCTTACTTTGGCACCAGACCCCCCATTCCATATTTCATGGGCAAACTCTGCACGAACTTGGGAGAACCTCAGAGAGTTTTTCTTCATTTCACTAGAAGATACATTTGTACCAGTTGTCTCTTTTCTACCCAAAACAAAATCGATAGGAAAAAAAGATCCATGGTGTCAATAAATAATATCAACTCTTTGATAAATTAATTTCCCTCATTGTGGGAAGCTTTTAAAGAAAGATTCGAAAGAGCTTTGAGGGAAAGGTCTTGGAAACTCAACAGGTTTTGAAATAAATTTAGGTGAATGCATTTTTGTCCCTGGGCTCCCAGCCTGGCCCACTCACCTCTCTGCCACTCCTGCCCCCACCTCCACCCTCCTTTGATGTTTAATGGCAAGGTGATGACATTGGCGCTCTGCTCTGTGTCTATGGTTCTGGGAGGTAAACAGCTGCTGCTTGGGGCTATACTATTGTTCACCAAGGGGCCTTGCTTTTGCTAAGACTCCACTTGGGTTAGTGTGATCACATCTGTACTGCTGAGTGGAGGCTGTTTCAAATCGCCATCCTCGAAAAGAAACAAAACGGTTCATCCTCTTGCGTTTGGTTAGTTTTCCAATCATACTGTGTGTGGCAGCTTGTTTTCGGACAGCCTCTGGTTGATGTCTTTCACTGGGTAGCCCTTCCAGAAGCAGGACTAGGCCAGCGAGGCCATGTGACTTGTTCTGACCGATGAAATGTGAAGGGATGGTCACTTCGGAGGAAACTTCAAGACACAGGACGCATGTCACCATTAGTCAAAGGCACCAATTCCTGAGTCTTCCTTCTTGTCCAGATTTCACAAGTATCTAGAGTGATTCAAAGTACCATGGCTGAGGTCAGATGCACCTTAGTCTCTACAGCAGTGGTTCTCGCCATTCCTCGTGTCACGGGTCTTTCATATAAGCCACCATGTGATGGTGACCCCCAATCATAAAATTAGTTTCACTGCTACTTCATCACTGTAATTTTGCCACTGCTATGAATCAGGCAACCCCTGTGGAAGGGTCGTTTAACTCCCAAAGGGGTTGCAATCCACAGGTTGAGAACAGCTGCTTTAAAGTGGCATCTTTGCCTTTTAACCCTGATGAGCTCTTCTGTGGCAGATTCTCCATTTGATTCCTGACTGCTGCTTCCGCCAAGGTGGATTGTGAGCCACGTAAAAGGAAATGCTTGACAGGATCAGTCTTTTTTTTTTTTTTTCATTTGTCATCATACTCCTTATTGGTTCGGTTGAAAGAATTTTTGTCTTATGTTGAGGTGTAACCTGTACTCAAGGATATAGTTTTTGATCTTCATCAACAAAGGCTTCAAATCCTCTTTGATTTCGGCTAGCAAGGTTGTGTCATCGACATACTGCAGTTTGCTAATGAGCTTTCCCCAAATGGTAATGCCAGTTCTTCTTCATCTAAACCCACATTCTCAAAATACTTGCTTCGCATGCACACTGAGCACGCCAGGGAAAAGATGTACGCCTTTCCGTGTGTTTTAGTCATTTGGGTGAAGATCATTTGTGCTCAGATTTTGAAGGTGTTGCTCTGTGAGCATCTCTTGTGCTAGTCAAATGTCGTAAGTCTTGTGTCTCTGGCCTGTTTTTCCCTTGGCCACCTTTAGTAAAGATCTTGCACTGAATATTTCTAAGGGGAGAGGCCAGAAACAGTATCTGTAAGACAAACGGAGAGTGGGAAGCTTTATGACAAACCAACGAGTTAGTGCAAGGTTCAGATAAAGGGAGTGCTTATCTCTTGACTCCAGTTGATGGTTGCCAGGGGAAAATGTGGGCCGGGTTTACTAATGGTTCAAAAGAAGGCTGGAAAGAGAAGATCTTTATGTAAAATCTTGTGTTTCTACTTGATGACATCTCCCTCGGGTCCTGCTTGCAGTCAGTTTGTCCGCTCACCCCCCCTTCCTTGCTCCTAGGGGTCCCACAACTTCTTCCCAGTGGCATGTGTTTCTGCTCCTCTCCTTTATCTTTAGGGAAAACCTCTTGTGCTAGTCCCTGAATCACTCCCTTTCCTCCTGTTCTCTAGCACCTCCTTGAATTCCTAAACAAACAGATGCTCTGAATCCCTGACTCATTCAGTAGGTCCCTGACCACCTCTTCATCTTTCGGTGATGATTTTAGGGAGGAGCGTCCCCGTTTTGTTCTTGATACCATGAAAAGGAAGGGTACTGTAGCCCGCTCGAGTCAGGGACCGGAATGTCAACATCACGTTTTTTAATTGTAGCCCTGCCACTGAGGAGAAGGACCAGGGGCAAGGCACTTCCCAGGGGGCTTCAAAGAGTTCAATGAAAAATTGAATTGAGAAAAATGATGGAATTCTTCTAAAGATAGATTTTCCCACAAACTTTTTGGAAGCTCTATTCTATGTTACCTGCATCTCCGTTCCTTTGACTATTGAAATGGGCACAATAACAGTATTTCTTCTTATATTATTTTTAGCATACAACTGCCCCAAGGAGGCTCGTACAAATCTTACCACAAGCCATCATTCGGTTGTTCCAAGCACTCTTGGACATAGGTTGCCATCAACAAAACATTTTCTTTCTACTTGAACCCTTGGTGTCAGCTACCATTTTTTCCCCTCCCTCTCCCCCACCATGGTGAATCCTTGATCAATTATATATTATTGTGGCTATTTCATGTCTTTCAGTGTCCATTGTCTCCCTGCATGCAGGCATACAATGCTAAAAAATTTCTGCAACAGCACTATTTCTTAGCATCCGACACATTTGGGTATTTTGTACTTACACTTTCAGTTAGTTCAGAATATTTAATTTCCTTTGATATGCAACCTTTACGATTACACACAATCAATTTAAAGTAGCATCAAGTCTGAGTTTGGGGGTGCGCCTTTTACAAAGTTTTACATTTTAACTTTTGTGTGTGAACTAGGTGGCAGGTTTACAAGTCAGATGATCAGTTCTATCTTCAATGATTCAAACCACTCCCCAATGGCCTCCACCTCCCAATTCTCTTGGCTCTCTACTGACTCTTTCCCACCTCCGAGTCCGTTGCTTCCTCTCGCACCCTTGTCCTCCCTCCCTTGGGAACTTCCAAAGTCTGTTCCCTTTGGTTTGTAAGTCTTTGTTTAAGGATTTCTCCTTTCGGTGGTGAGCCTCTCTAACACGCGTCCTTCTGTGATTCACCCCCACAGCATAATGCTCTCCCAGGTCCATCCACGCCATGCTTTCAAAGCAATGCAGAGCAGTCCATTGTTCCATATAGGATTGTGTGTGGCGATTAAAAATGGTTTGGACAAAAGTCTTTATAAAGCTTTGACTGGATGGGATACTGGAGTGATGGCTCAGAAACATGGATTCTCTTTAAGGCTATGACAACCGAGCTTATGACCTTGTATGAGTCATTTCACCACTGAGTATTAATACTAATTCATTGAAAGACCAAGTATTTCTATTACGTTCGTGTGTAGCATTTTTTTAGAAGCAGAACACACAGGTATCCATGCACACAAGTAGTAACTGGTCCTGTTTGCCTTGAAGATCAATGCCACATTCCCAACAAAATGAAACCACTGCCATCGGGGCAATGGCGACTCTTGGCAACAGGACAGAACAGAGGACGGCTGCTCTTTAGGTGCTGAGGCTGCCCGTCTTTGTG
>PVJH01009086.1:0-81284 GCA_004026705.1 Nesogale talazaci | reverse complement strand
ATTTTATGTATCCATTTATCAGTTGATGAACAATTAAGGCCACTTTCACTTTGTTGGCTGATATGATAATGCAAGGAGGCTACAAACATTAGTGCACATTTACACTTTATTTTTTGCACAAAGAATTTCTTTTCCCTGAGATATATGCCAAGGAGTAGAAGTGCTAGGTCATATGCTAACTCTACATTTAACTTTAGGAGAATCACGAAAACAGTCTTGCAAGCAGCTGCACTGTTTCACATTCTTGCCAGCAATGTATGAAGGTTTCCATATAAAATCTTTAAAAAAAAATAACATTCCGGAGAGCAGTGATGCCCCCCCCCAAAAAAAAATAACATTACATTTTCTCTTTCATAAAATAACGAGGCCTCTAAAGTAAATCAGTCTTACATAAACCATAGATAAGTGGACAGCTTTGGGGACTGCACTTACTTCCAGCCGCAATCCACGAACAATTAGTTCTTTTTTTTTTTTTTAATTTTGGGCATCACTGCCCTCTGGTGGTGGGAGTAGGAGGCCCAGCCTTTGTTCCTATGAGCTGGAATTGAACTTCCATCCCAGTGAGCCACGGTCCCGCGCACAACCACCTGGGCTCAGCCCCACAATTAGTTCTTATGACATGACCTTGCTTGAGGCTTGCCCTCATGAAGCAATCAATGATGATATGGGAACTACAGCAAAGTGTGATAAAGAACGTTGATGGTGCCTGGGTGTCAATGAGTGTCTGGGGTTTTAAAGGCTTGTATTCAAACAAGCAGTCATCTAAGTAAGGCGTCAACCAAGTCCACATAGAAGAAGCACGCCAGCCTGTGTGATCTAAAGCTTATAAATAAAAAAATCCAAATCTGAAGAAGGGAATAGTATCAGAGCTTAAATTGTGAACAGGCAATGTGCAGAAGGCTGTGGAGGACAGTGCGAGCCCAAAATCCACCTGCAGGGTCCCCACATAGATTAAGGTTCTGGTGAACCTTCTCTGACCATAATTGAGGGATATGAATAATCTTGCTATCAGAGTCTACTGTAAAGTTGATTAAAACAGATGCAATTAAGTCAAAATGTAGGACCTGATCATTTGATCTCCCTTTTGACCCATTTAAAATTTGTTCTAGGTTCTATTATTTCCTGCTTTTTCCTCAAGAGAGATTTTTTTTCTTATTTAATAATGTTGCTAGCTATTCACTCTATCTAATAACTGCTTTTTGAGGGGGCAAGAGAGAGTATGTCTTCCAATCTATGAAGCACAAAAAAAAACAAAAAACAAAAACCAACAACCACATGTATGGCTAGAGTCAAAGCTATCCTACAGAGCAAGAGAGAACTGCCCTGTGAGTTCCCAAGGCTACAATGGTTTACAGGAGTAGAAAGCCTCATTCTTTTTCCCATAGAGCAGATTGTGGTTTCGAACTGCTCATCTTTCGTATTGCGCTCAACTCCTAAGCACTACACTACCAGGGATCCTTCATGAAGTATAAAATAAACAAATATATAGCAATCAACTGAGGTTTTTATCGGTTTTTCTTTGTTATTGTTGCTAGTTTCTGTAGGGTTTTTTTCCCTTCATGTTTCTCTGTATATGAAATTCAGGATAGGCAATTCTATAGAGACAGTAATTGCACTTATGGTTCCCTGGGGGTAAGGTAGGGGAAGTGTGGGGGGGAAAGGAACTAATAATGATGAGTACAAGAATGAAGAAAATGTGCTAAACCTGATTATGGTGATGATTGTACAACTCTTCTTGATGTGCCTAAACGACTGAATTGTATGACATGTGAATTATATGCCAATAAAACTGTCTAAATAAATACACTAAAAAATAAATTACATTTTCAGGAATACTGATGTACCAGACATAGTAAGATATGCATAAGAATGATAAACATAAAACTGGAGGTGGGAGATCAAGTGGAAACATACAGGGCGGAGATTTTATTTATAGAGTTGTTTTGTTTATTAAGCTATACAGGGTGCAGGCAGTCATGACTTATCGCGGCCCTTCTAGCCACAGTCCTCCACTTTGTGTTATGTCATAAATCCTAGCCTCCCTGCCCATGCTATGGTGTGGTCCCACTTTGGAGTGAGATGTCCACAATGCGAATGAGCAGGATTGGGGTGACATGTATCCTGAGAAGTGGTCTTCATTTCACTGGCGTTGTGGCTTGCAGCGAATGCATAAGAATGTGCTGCCCCCCTCCTCCTTCCCTGGATCCTACGTCCGACTCCTTTCAGTCTGACCTCTGAACTTGGGATTTGAGTCACTGGACTAATTTGCCAGTGTCCCCAGCCTTATGAATTAGTCTGACCCACTGATTTGCTCCCCCCTCCCTTTCAGTGACTTAAAAAGGGCTCCAGCGTGATGCCTGACCTTCAGATTCGGCACTTGTCAGCCTCCACAACTATGAGTCACTTCCCTGGTGGTTGGTGTGTTCTATGAGACATGGTAATGAGTTACAGAAACCCAAAGCAAGGACGAAGGGAGAAGACTAAGGGAAGAAATAGCATTTAATGCTAGAGATGGTACTCACGCTAGTGCAAACCCAGAAATTTTTCATCTTTTTTTTTTTTTGGAGGGGGGCATCACTGTCCTCAGGTGGTGGGAGTAGCAGGCCCAGTTTTTGCTCCTGTGGAGCTGGAATTGAACCTCCATCCCAGTGGGCCGCAGTCCCGCGCACAACGACTACGCCACCAGGGCTCAGCCGTCATCTTCTTATGCTCTGAAAATTTCACCATCAAAATGTAGAAGTAAAAAACTTTAAAGAATAATCTGGTTAAGAATATTGCAAGTAAAAAAAAAAAAGAATATTGCAAGTATGTGGACTACCAAAAGAACAAACAAATCTGTCTTGGAACAAGTAATGTCAAAATGTGCCTTGGAGACAGGAGTGGCGACACTGCATCTCCTATACTCTGCAGAGGGTGCCAGGAGAAGGACGCCGTGCTGGGCAGAGGAGCCGTGGAGAAGAGAGGCAGGCCCTACACATGGCAGACCGACACGGGGCTGCGACCATGGGGCTCAAACCCAGGAACAAAGGTGAAGATGGTGCGGAACGGGGAAGCGTTTCATTCTATGGTACGAGGGAGTACCAAAAGTTCCCGGAAACTTCATTAAAGCTATATAATTCTAAGTTACCAAAGCGCGGTCTTTCTCCCTCTTCATTCACTGAAACAAAAAGAAGTTGCACGCAGCCAAGTCAGGTGGGTAAGGTGTGCGGGGCAAGAGAGGCATGCTGCTTTTGCACACTGAGACGGCTGCACGAGCAAGGCCATGGTGCCCAAACTAGTCCCAGTCTGCCACAGATCAGGCATTTTGGGACGCACACTATTATGCCCTCTTTTCAGAACCTTGAAGCAGAAAGCTTGATTAACAATCTGCTCTTGAGGAGCAAACTCCAAATGCACTATTCCCCTCTCATCCAAACAACAGATGAGCTTTGGGGGCTTAATTGATGTTTGCTTTTGGGGGTCGTAAAAAAAGCACCGTGTCTCATCACCAGTGATGACCATGGGGGAAAAGTCTAACTTCGGAGGCATTCTTTCAAAGCACAGCATGGTTCTCGTCGATGCTCTCTTTGGTGGTCAGTCAGAACCCGAGGCACAAATTTCACAGTGACCCTTCTCACTCCCAAATCTTCTGTTACAATGTGCCAAACTGAGTTCCAAGAGAGTCCAGGTAACTTCTCCATCTCTTCAATGGTCTGTGGTTCGTCTTCGAGCACAAGTGCACATATTTTGTCAACATTTGAGTCCCTTGGGAAAGTTGATGGGCATCCAGAACAAGGTTCGTCATCAACTGGTATTTCCTCTTCTTTTCAATGAGAAAACTACTACTATACCTGAGTTTTTTCCATAGCACTGTCCTTTAAGCTGTGTTCAACATCACAACAGTTTCTGCAGCATGTTTCCTGAGCAGGAAACAAAATTTCACAGCCATGTGTTGTTCTCTTAAATCAGCCATTACAAAAAAATGAGTTTTGAGCAGAACCATTTTTACGAAAAAATTCACGGAGACCAGAGAGAACCTTCTCAGGCGATGTCACTGGGTAGGCTAACTCAGAGTGAGTTGCTAGAAGCTTGCTTAAATGGGTGGGGTTGGAGGGGAACAGTTCTCCCAGTGGTGCCTCTCCAAGTGTTCTTTTTTATTTTATTTTATTTTTCCTCCAGGTTTTCTGGAATGTAATGTACTGTTAAATTATTTTAAAGCCTTACATAAAAACCCTCATCAGAGGCAGTGATGCCCCCTCCCCAAAAAACAACTAGATGACTTGAAAAACCCTCATCAAGTGCTAAACATAGAATAGGATGACTAAATTATGTAGAAATTTCACTCTAGAAAAATAATAAAATGCCATAATTTAATAAAACATCAATACCACCAAAGAATAGCATACTATTTTTTCCTGCTAAAATAGCAGGAGAATATAAAATTTACCTCTTTAATAATAGTGTCTTTGTCTTTCCTTCTAACTTGTAAACATATTCTATACTTTAATGATATATTTTAAAATATAACACAACCTGGGTACCATATATAGCATAGTTGATACAACAGTGATAAACTAAAAGGATGGCAAAAATCTAGAGTAGCTTACATTTTCACTGCAACATACAATACAAACAAACAAAAATTAGGCATATAAAAACTTTTTTTTAGTTAAATTGATTAAAAAAACCAACTACATATTGTGAGTAGGAAAAGAAACATACAGAATCCAGTTAGTCTCAGACAAATCCTGACACTTCAATAAATCATGCAAACGTAAGAGAGAAAGCAGTTACTATGACATGTAATGAAATGACAAACAAGATGTTTCAGAGACATAATACTTCGCTGCCTATGAGCAGTTCTGAAAGTATCTACTCACGTTAAGCTTTTTCTCTTATATAAATACTAGTCAGTCTATTTTAGAAATCTAAAATGTTTAACAATTTATTAATTACATATGTAATATATTCTGGTACTTTAAGAAGTAGCGACAACAACAAAAAAGTAGAGACACGTAAAAGGAAAAAAGCAAACTTGTAACTATAACAACTTCTTTAAAAAACATGATTCTCATCTTTCCAGATCTTTTATCTTTTTCTTATCTTTCTAGATTACATGTATATGGAGAAACAAGGAAAATGTATTTTAAAATAAAAGGAGGTAAGAATTCTCCCAAAAGGGCACCTGTAGAAATGGCAGCCCTTCCCTTGCTTGAAAACAAGGTGAAAAACAAAGAATACAACATCACAGGTTTTCTTTGTTTTTTGGGGAAGAGGGGGCAATCACTGCCCTCTGGTGGTCATGGGAGCTACCCAGTGCTGCTCCTGAGAACCGCCGCGGGATTTGAACCGCCAAGCCCGGAGGCCGCAGTCCCGCACTCAACCACTTACACCACGGGGGCTGAGCCCAATATCACAGTTTTTATTAAAGGAAAACTGGTTATGCAAGTGACTAAAGTGCTTGACCACTAATGCAGCCCCAAGGTTGACAGTGTGACCCACCAGTCAGTCATGTAAGTTATGACAGTTTGCTTCCTTCAAGGTTGGCAACCTCAGGAAGCCTACAGGGCAGCTGAACTCTGTCTTACAGTAGAGTTATGACTTAGAATCAACCCAACATTTGGGGATTGATGCTAGAAGCTTCAAGTTTACTGACCAAATGGACTTGCAAACAGCCAACCCCAAAGGTGGGCATATCTTAGTCACCAATTAGATAGGGAGAGACCTTTCCGTAAGGTGGTAAACCACTGCACAGCTTAGTCCACGTAGAAACACTCAATGGCTGTGGAAAGAGTAGGTAGCTTCAACTTAAAAGAAGGGCAGAACTGAGCAAACCAGGGTTCATTATCCTCCAATTTATCATTCAGATGAGTCAGAGATCATTACACAGGGATGGCGTGAATAAAGGAGCAGAGGACAGGTACAGTGAGACTAAGGCAGTTTCCTTCTCAGAAAGGAATCAGAGGAGGAGGAAAAGTACTCCCCACTTATACTGTGAACATACTAAAAAAACTATCGCATCATCCTCTTATAAACATACCCTCTTGTTCATAAATATATCTGTACTAGCAGTTACAATAGTTTATATAAATGTTTTCTTACATAAAGATTGGCCACAGACTCCCTACCCAAGACAGTGAGAAGGTATCAGCTACCTGTGACTTTAAATCCAAGTGTAATAAGGTATCAGTCTGTCTACTTTGTTGGCTGTAAATTGAAAATTGGCAGTTCAAAGCCACTCATTGCTCTGCTGAAAAAAAAAAAAAGCTGTGGCATTCTGCCTCAGTAAAGACTTTAACAGTTTAGGGCAGAGTCCCTCTGTCCTACAGGGTCACTATGAGTCAGAAGTGATATGACGGCAACAGGTTTATAAAACTTATGTTATTCTAAATTCCTATTTAGAATCGTTAAAAGTTAAGAGGTCAGACTATCAAGCACATGGCCTTTCTGTGTTTCAAAGCATAAATATCTTTCCTTGTTTGCCGTCTCTGCCAGCACTTTTCCTCCCCACAAATGAATGCCAGCTCCCCTAGTGTGGGCAATTTTTGTTTTGTTCACTGTTCTTATTTCTATATATAAAACAGTGCCTAGAGCATATAGGAATTACTTATTAGGTTTTGGTGCATGAATGATGCCAGTTGCTGCTGATGCAGAATTAACTACTCTAATACACTGATTAAGATGTTTGAATCAGCAGCAAAACATCTGAGTATATAAGCTAAACAAACAGTATGTGGCTATGACTTCCAATGGATCCTGGACCAACAACAGTGTCGCAGCTAGACAGACTACTATAGCTTAAATGGTGGCCCCAACCCACGCCCCCTGCCCCCCACCAAAAAAAAACAAAAAAACCCAACTCATACATACTGTAAGTTCTAATTCCCATATAAAGTCCCAGTGACTGAGCACAGACTCAATGGCGGTGAGCTGTCTGTGGTAAGGACCCGGGTGGTACAGTGGGTTGTGCATTGAGCTGCTAACCCCAAGGCCAGTGGCTCGTCATACTCCATGGGAGAAAGATGAGGTTGTCTGTTCCAGTAAAGACTTCCAGTCTCAGAAACGCAAAGGGACAGATCTAATCTGCCCCACAGGCTACTATGAGTCTGGCATCTGCTGATGACAGTAGATTAGGAAATGTCTTGGCTATAACCCCATTTGGAAATAGATTCTCTGTATTATAATGGAGCAGTATGACTATAGGCTATTTGTTAAATTAATCCTTTTTGACATACAGAAGGGCAGGCAGATGAAGCAAGCAGGCACAAGTGAAAAAGATGGCCTGCCACACCATTGCCAAGGAATCTGGGAATAGACAAGGGCCTTCCCCCAGAGCAAGCTGATTGATGACGAGAGCCTTCTCCTAGAGCCAGGATGCTGGATTTAGATTTGCAGCCTCCTATACTGTGAGAAGATATATGTTTCCTAAAGCCTCTCACCTGTGGCATTTCTGTTATAGCAGCACGAGATAACTAAGATACAGACAGGCACACAAAAGGCTGTGCATAACCAAGTGTCAATAGCGACACCACGTGGCGACAACAGGCAACAGGCGTAGGAATGGCACTCGGTACCTTTGGGTTCTTCCCCATAGAGGTGCGTCTCATCAAGAGTCTCAAAGGGGAGGCAAAGACCTCGTGTACAGGGGAATGCAGGGCAACCAGCGTTCTACCTGCAGCCTGAAGAGCAAATGACAAGACTCGCGAGCATCATCCTGACCTCTTCTCTTCATTTAGGGAACTGTGTTTGGCTTTTGATAACAGAATCTACTGGGTTTTTCTTTAATAGTATCGTTCCACACTGTGTTTAGAACTACCTGAAAATTGCATAAGTATTCATACATCCTTGTGTTATATAGTTATTCTTTTTTACACCCAAACTTTTAATCTACCTTCCATTTTCTTCTGCACACTGTAAAAGGCAGAACAAAGGAACATTTTTACAAATTACTTGTCAGCAATTCTGTCCTTATTGAAACATGAAGCCAGTTTTATTAATTACTAAGTTTTGCAGGTACCCATTTGTGAAAGCGCAAATACATGTACACAGAAGTCTTAAGAAAATTCTTGAAAAATACATGTGTATCTAAAATTTTTCCCCCAAGAAAATAAGATCCTACTGTCTTTCCAGAACTAAGAAAGATAAATTTGAAAAGAATCCTGTACAACAGTGCTGCTCACATGCAAGCTACTTAAAATGATCAAGTAAAATGACCTACCAACTACAAAAATGACATTTTTATTCTTGATTATTTATTACATTTATTCATAAATGCATTGGGAATTCTTTATGTGTACAATGTATATTTATGTACCTTGCTTAACTGCATGAGTCCACATTGCACAGCACAACACAATTAACTATGTACATTTTGTGTCATTACCTTGCACTGAATGGAATGAGCCAGGGATGCATAGTCCGGACAGTAGCTGCTGACAGCCAGCCTCCAGCACACTCCCAAATGATCATCAGTCATAGTGGAACAGTACTTGGACTTCATGATCTTTATGTGGGAAAAGTCTGACTCACATAAATAAGTAGAGCCAAATAATGCAGTCAAGGAGGTAGCACATTTTCTCATGTTTGGGTAGTTTCCCTCTGTGAGTAAGTTCCAGAAGTGTTCATGCGCCCTGGACTTCAGCTGACTGTCGACTTGGAGTGTCAATATCTCCCATTCCTTATGAAAGTGATATGTTTTTGTCTTCTTACTTGGTCCAGCCCCCCTCTCATTCTAATACCCTTTCTTATGTTTAAAAGAAAAAAACCCAAGGTCTAAAAATTGGCGATAATTTAGCTTGTCAGTTTTGCTACACTTAGCACAGTTATTTGCACATGTGTTTGACACCTAAGGTTGCATCTGGTTGGCTGCGCTGTATATCAATTAAGTGACGGGATTGGTGATAAGTTTACGTCTTTTTTTAATGCCATGTGTTCTACCCACCCTACATTTGCGATCAACTAGTAGGTCATGATCCATGTATTGAGCACCCCTGCTATACATGCAGTATGAGATTAACTCAATTCTGCTAAAACTGGAGCCAGAGCAAGCATAAGGTTTCGGTGAAGCTGGATGGTGAAATCACTTGCTTCATTTCCCAAAGAAAGGAGCAGGACAACTCCTCTTAAAAGGGGCAAAATGTTTGCCAGTGCAGCCTGGTGAAATCCGAGTCTTCAGCAGCACACGGCACCCTATCAATTTGCAAGGAAACAGTCTCATAGTGTCGTATTGAAAGAGGGCTGGCAATTAACAGAAGAAACAATTAGCTAACACTACACACATCTCAGCTGGTTCAGTTTATACAACTCTGATTGAAAAATCAAACTTGAGCAAACTTTCCCCTTGATTCCAAAACTGTTATGCCCAGATAATTTTGTACAAAAGCACAGAGCTTTCCATGGGTATTTTAAACAAGTGGGCTCAAGAAGCTGCAACATTTCGTGGAAGAACTCTAGCAGAGATGAAACACGGCTTTATAAGTATGATCCTGAAGGCAACGCACAATCTAGGCACAACACCAAGAGCTGAAAGTAACACCATCAGGGCTGAGCCCCGGTGGCGTAGTGGTTGTGCGCGCGACTGCGGCCCACTAGGATGGAGGTTCAATTACAGCTCACAGAAGCAAAGGCTGGGCCTCCTATTCCCACCACCAGAGGGCAGTGATGCCTAAAAAACTAAAAAAGAAAGTAACCCCATCAGAGGAAAAGCAGACCCATCAGGACGGTCGTGGCAAGCGCTGGCTGAGATGCTCAAGGACTCTTACTTGCCGACTTTCTGGAGGGGGAAAGATCAATGTCGTTGCTGTCAGGTGCCATTAAGTTGGTTTTGACCTACAGAGCCTCACGATGGTTGAGCATTTGTGCCTGTTTATTATGAGAGGGTTTTGAAAAATATAGCCAATATTGTGGCAGAAAAACACCTGGGAAAGCTTTACCAGCCAGCCCCTCACTACGATAATCCCCCTGCTCACTCCTCTCATCAAACAAGACAATCTGGTTACTTTCAAAGTGAAATTATGAAGCCTCCGCCTTACAATCTTGGTTTGGTTCCATCTGAGTTCTTTTTTGCTTCCTAGTTAAAAAAAAAAAAATCTTTCAAGTGCACCCATTTTTCTTAATAATATAAAAAAAATCTGTGCTGACATATTGCACTGGACAAATCTGCTGCACAGACCTTTTTAAAATTCTTAAAAACACAGTCACTTTAAGGAGGAGTAAGGTGTGACTGCTCTAAGTCATGGAATCTTCATTGTCTCACATGCATGTTGGGAGGCTGGACAATGAATCAGGGAGAATCCTCAAAGAATCAGTGCACTTGAATTGCTGGCAAAGAAGATGGAAAGCACACTGGTATGCCCCCAAACCCCAACAGACCTGCTGGAAGAACTGCCAGAATGTTCTTTAGTAGAAAAGGTGGTGAGATTTGCCTCACCTGCTTTAAACAGGCTATCCAGGAAAACCGGTGCCTGGAAAAGGGCATGGTGCATGGTAACGTAGAAGGCCAGGAAGAAGGGTACCATCACAGATGAAATGGACTGACCCTGCGGCGACACTAACGAGGTGTTCAGACAACAATGGCGCAGCTGCTGTTCTGTGCTGTGAGTCAGAACAGACTGAGTCCATGACACCCATCGACAACGCAGATCTTTGGGTATGGAAAACGTTGTCGGCATCCTTGTTTAAAAAGTGTCTTGTCCTTGGTAAAGCTTAGGCAGAGAAATTACATATATATTTTTTACTTTTTAATTCCTTTTTTACATGAACATTTTGAAGACCACACACAACTCATTTTTTTTTAAATTGGGAGTTAATACACATTAGCATATCATTCCATGGTTCGATCGCACTGCACAACCGCTACCACAATCAGTTTCAAAACATTCTTCTCCTTCCTGGACGCCTTGACACCGGCTCCCTTTTACCCACACCCCCACGCCCCAAGCATTCGGCTTTGGGTCATCTCACAACCTACCCGTTCCTTCCAAAGTTCAACATATAATGATTCCTTTTTTCAACTTTGGCCATACAATATAAAGTTAAATGCAAAGTCTACCTCATAGCCCCCCCAAATATCCCAGCAACTTCAAAAATACCCAAATAGAATGCTGTTTACTTGATTTAATTTTCAAAGGAAATGAAAATTTCAGAGTTGAATACCCTATATGGCATATTTTACTCTATAAATACAGGATGCACAATTACTCTTTTAAAAAAAATCATAAAATGTGAAGAACTCATAATGCCCTGCCAAAAAGGATCTCATTTTTCAAGTGAACTAAATAACAGTTAAATTATGTACTTAGGAGTATTTTAAACGCCTGGAAAATGTTAAATATTATAATTAAGAAACTATTCTTTAATAATGCGTCACTTTGCCCACTGCTGAGGCCATATTTCACATTGTCCCATTTGAACTGCATCGAGGGGGGGGAAGAAAGTGAAAAGAGGTCCCCTGGGGCCTGCATGCTAAACCCCCAGGGTTGGGTGGGTGTAAGTCATAACAATTCAGCACCAGGTTTTGATTACTGTATAGAGGGAGGCTCAAATATACAGTGCAATACTTCAAAAATATTCTAACAATGTCATCAAGGATCATTTCATCAATACTCAAAGTGAACAGAAAGTCTCCCTTCTACACAATCTATTATGTTCAAAATATAGATTTAAAAAGAATTCAATTCTACCTATAAACTTTAATATGGGGCTGAGTCCTGGTGGTGTAGTGGTTGAGTGTGGGACTGCGGCCCATAGGGTTGGCGGTTCAAATCCAGCAGCAACTACCCAGGAGCAAGGCTGGGCCTCCCACTCCCACCAGAGGGCAGTGATACCCCCAAACAAAAAAACTTTAATATGTTCAACCAGTAATAAACAAAAATTAGGTATAAGAATGCTCCAAAAAGATTTCAAAGGTTCACTTTTGGCCAGAGTAGGGAGAGCATGGGGAGAGAAACAATACACCAAACTCAGGATTGATCTGCTTCCAACTATCATGGAATAAACTGCTATTAGACTTCCTATTCTGGAAAAAACTATTACAGAGGCCACAAAACATGAAGCAACTATCTTCAGGAATTAGATCGTAATCATGGATCCCAGCTCAAGGGCTGGGCTACACCCACAGGGCAAGGCTCTGGGAAGTCTAGCACATGCAGACTACCTGTCATGGGGCAGAACGTAACTGACTCATTGCCATCCAGTCAGAGAGACCCTCTCTACAGGGCAGCCTACAAGTGTCTCTGTGGGTTTCCAAGAATTCTCTTTTGGGGGGATACGGTTTAGACATTCTTTGGTTTATTTCTTTTTTTCTCAACAGTTTATTGGCACATAATTCACATATCATACCAGTGAACAGTTCGATCAGATCAAGGGGAACTGAACAATCACCACCCCATCAGTCTTAGAGCATCAACACCCACCCCCCCAACTGACTCCACTCCGATTAAATCACCTTTCAGAATCAGCTCTAGTGCTCCCTCCTCTCCAGCTTTCACAATTTACTTTCAAGATCCCCTTTCCCTCCCTATAGCCTCCCCAGCCACCCCACCCCCACCCCATTTCCGTGTACCCCGTTATTATCATTATACATCCATTCCTCCTGTGCTTCACAGCCGAGAAAAAACAAAAGAGATAACAATGAAAGCCAAATGGAACTTGGTGATAAGGACAAGATCATGTTAGTATAAAGACAAAAATACAGATAATGCGTAAGAAAACAACCCCATCAACATTCAAAAAGTCAGGAGAAAAAGCAACCAAGAGAGACCTGCACCAAGTACAAATTCAGGTCACGTGTCTATAGGGAGGTCAAGTGGTCAGGGGTCAGTTGGATCCAGCATAATCAAGATGATTTCTACCTGACAGTAGGGCTGCTCAGGACTCTTGCCCTTGGTTAGAGCGGACCTGTCAGAGGCACCCGGCTGGACTTCTTTATCAGAGTAGACAGCCTCATCCTACTCCCACGGAGTATACAGTGGGTTGGAACGGCTGGCCTCAGGTTGACAGCCCAATCATACCCATCACGACACCCAGGACTTGTACTCTTTGTGGTCACTTCCTGCCCACAAACATGGAGAGCCCGAGGAACACCACATGCTTTCAGAGGCAATCTCCAAAGACTCTCCGGAAGAAAAGTTCCGTACAACTCAGTCCAACACCCAAATACAAAACCTGCCCCCAGAGAACTAACCCAGGCCCGGCACAACCGAAACCTGCTTCTTAAAGCTCGGGGACAGAACAAAACTCATCCCCTCTAAAATATGACAGCTTAATCTAGCCTCTCTACAAGGAATTCACAATTTCCAAAATTAAAAATTACTGGGTACAGGAAGCAAGAAAAGGGATCTCCAAATAGGGTAAAACGGTATGTGTGTGTGTATATATATGTATGTATATGTATATATATGTAAAAAGACAGCATGGCCCAGTTGTTGAAATTAGCACAGAAGAACATTAAAGCAATTATATATTTTTTGAGAATTTGAATGAAAAGTTAATCATAATAAATGAAAAAAGAAGGAACACTAGGCATAGAAATGGAAATGAAAAAAATGAACTAAAAAATACAACAACTAAAAAGTAATCGCCTGGACCTAAAAGCAGAAATGGGTTACTTTGTGTGAAATAGGTCCAAGGTATTATCCAATTTGAAGAAATATTTTTTTTTGTTTTTTTTGGGGGGGGCATCACTGCTCTCTGGTGGTGGGAGTAGGAGGCCCAGCCCCACTGCTGGAATTGAACCTCTGTCCCAGTGGGCCGCAGTCCTGCGCACAACCACTGTGCCACCGGGGCTCAGCCCTGAAGAAATATTTTAAAAGACTGAATAGTCTCAGTATTAATTTTCTATAGTTGTATAATATCACAAGTACAGTAGTTTAAAACAACTACTATTAATTCAAAGGTCTGTAGTTCAAAGTCTGGGCTCATGATACCACCAGGCTGGAATCAAGAGATCAGCTCGTTAGATTCTTTACTGGACACTCCAAGAAGCCACTTCCAAAGCACTCAGGTTGGAAGAACTTAGTTCCTTGAGTCTGAAATTTCTGTTTCTTTGTTGGTTTCCAGCCAGAGTTCTCTCTCAGCTTTAAGAGATTACCCACATTCCTTGCCCCTCCATCTTCGAGCCAACAATGGGAGTCAAATCTCCTCAGGCTTTGAATCTCTAACTTTTCCTTTTGCCACCTGCCAGGGAATGCACACTTTTTAAGGGCTCACATGACGACACTGGGCCAAACCAGGTACTCTAAAACAACCTCTGTATCTTCATGCCCACTGGACTACACAACACAACTGTGTTGGGGAAACTGGTGTTACTTAACTAAATCATGGCAACTAAATTCACATATATCAAAACTATGCAAAATGAGGAATGCCTGTATATTAAAACACGGCCATCTAGCAGAGGCAGCAAAGCCCACATGGAAAAAGCACAGCAGCCTGTGATCACTAGGGGCTGAAGGGAGGAAGTATCAAGCATCAAGGAATAAAAATCACACCCCTATGAATGAGGGGGTATACAGAGTGGGGACCCAAAGTCCATTTGTGGGCAATTGGACATCCCCTTACAGAAGGGGCGCAGGGAGGAGACGAGCTGGTCCGGGTGCAGTGTAGCAATGATGAAACAACCTTCCTCTCGTTCTTCAATGCTGCCTCTCCCCAACTATCATGATCTCAGTTCTATCTTACAAATCCAGCTAGACTGGAAGAACACACTGGTACAGAGGGGAAGTGGAAAAACAGGGAATCCAAGACAGATGAATCCCTCAGTGGTGAGGACCAGTGGTGAGAGTGGAGCTACTGGGAGCGTGAAGGGCCAGAAAGGAGGAGACGATTACAAGGATCTACATATAACCTCCTATCTGGAGGACGGACAGGGGATGAGTCGGGCAGTGTAAGATATGACAAAGTAATAATAATATCGAAATTATCAAGGGTTTATGAGGGAAAGGGAGAGAGTAGGGAGGGGAAAGATGAGAAGCTGATGTGAACGGCTCAAGTAGAAAGCAAATGTTTTGAGAATGATGATAGCAGCAGGTGTACAAAGATGTTTGACACAAAGGATGTATGAATTGTCATAAGCGCTGTATGAATCCCCAATAAAATGACTTATTTTTATTTTTTTAGGGAATCACTTCCCGGGTGGTGGGAGTAGGAGGCCCAGTCTTTGCCCCTGTGGAGCTGGAATTGAACCTCCATCTCAGTGGGCCACAGTCCCGTGCACAACCACTATGCCACCGGGGCTCAGCCCTAAAATGACTTATTAAATGAAGACTTTAAATCTTCTTACAAACTAAGGTTAATATAAGATAGCAGATACACAATATAGTCTCTAAATACAGTATTTTTTTTAAATGTATTTAAGGTCCAATCAAGAAATGAATAACCAGGTCACATAATTTAAACTATTACAGGAGGTTACATAAAAAAAGGGGCAAGACTTCATTCACTTTTAGTACTTTGAACACTGTACCAGGAGTGACTACTCCCTGGAAAAGGTCACCCTGCTTGGTAGAGAAGAGGGTCAGCAAAAAATACCTCCAGCAGAGACACTGACACAGGAGCTGCCAGAACAGGCTGGCCTGTGAGGAGAGCGCAGCTCGTGGCAATGTGTCCTTCTGTTAGATGGAGGGTCACTGAGAGTCTGAGCCGCCCAAGGGGGCCCCCCAGCAGAGCACACAAAGACTGAATATGCTCAAAGCAATGCTTACATCTTAGAAGAAAATTGTTCGAAAACAAAAGGATCAGACTGGGACTGAGCCCCAGTGGCATAATGGTTGTGCGCGGGACTGCAGCCCACTGGGACGGAGGTTCAATTCCAGCAGTGGGGCTGGGCGTCCTACTCCCACCACCGGAGAGCAGTGATGCCCCCCCCCCAAAAAAAAAAAACAAAAAACAAAACAAAAAAAGTATCAGACTATGCTATATACCATTTATTAATAATAATCTGCTAAACATAATACACAAGGAGGCTCAAGGGGAAGCTTCATGGTAAAAAATCTCTTAATTCTATTTTCCTGTGAACTTTTTGAAGTCCCCCTCATTTATGAGCTTTTCTGTTCTGAAAAAAAAAAAGAATTATACAATGGTGGAGCACAGGCGTTGACTGTCACTCTTTTTATTTCAATTATTATCACCAATATTTTGGGGTGAGCTCGAGGGAGCTGAAAATTTGGCACATAGAGCAAAAGGTAGAAAAAAACACATCAATGTCACCTTTTATTCCTTTTAAAAATGTTAAACCACCTAATGAAAAGGCAAAGTGTTGAGAACCAGCCTTTATTCTTGCAAGTTTCCCTTCTTCTTAGCTGGTATTTCTAACACGCCCTTTGCAATGCTCTCTTTTTTTTGGGGGGTGGGGGTGGCGGTTTGGGGCATCACTGCCCTCAGGTGATGGGAGTCGGAGGCCCAGCCTTTGCTCCTGTGGAGCTGGAATTGAACCTCCATCCCAGTGGGCCGCAGTCCCGTGCACAACCACTACGTCACTGGGGCTCAGCCCTTCTCTTTCAATGCCACAAAACAAGCAAGGACATTATTGCCACATCCAGCAACAGGGCAGAAGCAGAGAGGTCTGTGGTAACAGACAAGTGAGGAAGCATCATGAACAAAGCCACAGGACATCACTGCTGGCTAGAGCCCTGGCAAAGTAGTGGAGTACTCAGGCTGCTAAGCCTGTGGTTAGAAGTTCAAACTCATCAGTAGCTTCTCAGAAGAAATATGAGGCTGTTGGCTCCAGTAAGATTTACAACCTTTGAAACACTACATATAAGGTCACTATGGGTTGGAATTGACCGGATGGAAGTGAGTTGATTGGGAAAAAGAAGTCTCCAAAGTAGTATGTGAAAAATTCAACGCAGTGAAGCTGGGCAAGTATACGCATTCACTTAAGTACCTAGGTCACCTCTAGGCTTCAGAGATCAGCTGTGGATCACCAACCAAACACTGCAGACCAGACTTCTCTACGTCTAGCTCTGAAACTTAGTACGGCCAAGAACTGTGGATAGTTCACTTGAGCTCTGATACCAATCTGCATCCATGGCCTCATTAGTAAAATAAGGATTAAAATGGTTGCCTTGCCTAAAACAATTGTGAGCATCACATGAAAAGAAAAAAAATGGACCAAATAGGTAAAGAGGTATCGCGCGCTCTCTCTCTCTCTCTCTATCGCGCTCTCTCTCTCTCTCTCTCTCTCACACACACACACACACACACACACACACACACAAAGACATCCTGAAGGTGACTAATAGGAGGCTTCGGTACATTGGAAGAAAAATGGAATGAAAAGATAATGGAATCTTGCCACTAGGTTTCTGAGGCCCTCCTTATATCTAATACCTTATTATTAAACAGAGGGGTGAGAAGTTTGTTCTTCTGAAACTGTTCTATATAAAAAGCACAACATTACACATGGTAAATTTCTTTTCTAAATATGTAAATAGAAGTTTTAAATATATAACGTTAAAATACAGGCACACCTTACTTTACTACACTTTATTTTTGTTTGTTTGTTTTTGGGGCATCACTGCCCTCTGGTGGTGGGAGTAGGAGGCCCAGCCTTGCTGCTGGATTTGAACCTTCAACCCAGTGGGCCACAGTCCCGCGCACAACCACTACGCCACTGAGGCTCAGCCCACTACACTTTATTTTTATTGCGCTTCACAGATCTTGAGTTTTCTACAAACAAAAGGTGTGTGGCAACCCTGTATCACACAAGCCTATTGGTTAACATTTTTCCAACAATCGTTTTGTTTTCTCTTGTCATATTTTAGTATTTCCCAAACTTCACAATGCTATCACATACTTAACAGACGACTTAAGTAAACCTACCTTTCATATGCACTGGGAACCACGCCCCCACCCCAACAACAAAAAAATTTATGGGACTTTGCTTTATTGTGGTATTCGCTTTACCGCACTAGTCTGGGTCCAAATTCACAATGTACCCAAGGTATGTCTCTAGTTCTTCCAGTAACATATGAAAGCAAAATTAGCTCCTCAAATAAGAAAGTATCTTTTCATCAACAACAAACGAATTAAAATTCTGAGTCACCACAATTCTCATGTTGCAAATGGAATCATTAAACATGTTCCTTGTAAAGGAATAGTCTTTGACTAAAGAAATGAAGAGATTGCAAGTTTCTAACTATAATAAAAATTTTCCCGCAGAATGTTTTCCATTTTACGGGCTACTATCACCGAAATGTACACTAAATAGGACAGATAAAGCACACTAACATCTAACAATCTTTCATCATTTTCCTCCATGCTTTTCATAAGAGATCTAATTAACACAGCTTCTGAATTTAGATTAAAAGTCGAGTCAGAACCATCATTGTATTACTAGCGCTTCAGTTTTCAATATTGCTTAACTAAAAGAAAACCCTCATATAAAAGTTGTTGCAACAGCCCGATCTTAGTGGTAAGAAATATTTATGTACTGGGAGTAGCGGAAAGAGGGCAGCACTTAGTCTTCCAGCATAGGCAGTTATAGGTCCATTAAGGAAATCATGAGAGGATAGATAGTCTAAAAGGTGGGAGCAATACTTATTATTCCAAAAGAAGAGATGGAAATGCCAGTAAGTCGATGTGAAACTCAGTCCCAATACTGCTGTTAGGGGCTGTCAAGTGGGCACCAACTCCTTGCAATCCTGAGTACAGCAGAATGAACCCCTGCAGCCCCACCACCCACACTGTTGTTATGCTTGACCCCTTTGCTGGCTGCAGCCACTGTGTCCATCCATCTTGTCTTCCTCTCCTTCACTGACCTTTTATTGTAGGAAGCATGATATTCTTTTCCAGAAATTGCTCTCTTTTCATGATTTAACATAAATAACTTGCCAAAAAATTCGGAATGACAAATTGTAAAATGGCACACAAGGGCTGAGCCCCGGTGGCGTAGTGGTTGTGCGCAGGACTGTGACCCACTGGGATGGAGGTTCAATTCCAGCTCCACAAGAGCAAAAGCTGGGCCTCCTACTCCCACCACCTGAGGGCAGTGATGCCCAAAAAACAAAACAAACAAACAAACAAAATGGCACACAAAAAGATGGCCCTATTTTAAATAAAGTTGAGAAATGTACAAACAGTACATGTATTTCTATGTACAGTATACTCAGTATATAATAGAGTTTATATCTATCTGGAAAGCACCTACATCTATGAAGAAGAAAATAATAGCATTAGGCAGTTGCTAGAAAATATCAAGGAATTACAATTGTGTAAAAGTAGATAAAAAGTTTGCTATCTGGGATTCATACCTGCACACATTTATTCTAAACAAAATGTTGAAATAAGTGTCTGAAATGGGTTACCTGTAAGTCACATAATCAGATGGCTACATGCAAGTTCTCTCAGTAATATATTTGTCTCACCCTTAATAGAGTACCCTTAAAAGATCATACAAACAATGGCTTCCAGGGGATCTCCTTGGCCAGTTAAATTCAAAACAGAGAGATGAACTCAGAAAGTTATAGCAACTGTTTTTAGAAACTCCATAGAGTTAGTTTTTAAGTCATTTTATGGGTGGCTCTTACATTCCATGCATCAATTGTATCAAGCATAGCTGTACATATTTTGTAAGCATCATTTCCAAAACATTTTTACTTGAGCCCTTAGTATAAGTTCCTCTTTTTTCCCCTCCCTCCCCCAAACCCCCGCCCTCATGAATCCTTGATAATTATATGTTGTTATTATTACTATTTAGTATCTTATACTGTCCATTGTCTCCCTTCACCCACATTTCTGTTATTTGTCCCCTTTGGGGAGGGGGGCTATATCTCTGATCTTGTGATAAGTTCCTTCTTTCTAATATTGTGATGTGTTCCCTCTTTCTCATCCTTCCCCATATCCTCATGATATCGCTACTCCCACTGCTCTTCCTAGAGGGGTTATCTGTCTTGAATTCCATGGGACCAGAGCTCTTATCTGTACCAGTGTATGTTGTCCAGCCCATTGGGGTAATCCCAGTGGACTTTCTCAGAGGACCTAGCACAATTACAGGGGCTTATTATGAAGATCCAAGAAAATGGACAAACCAGGACACATGAAAGCAGCTTACGTAATCCAAGATGATAAATAATAAAATCCAAATCTGAAAGAGGGAACAGTATCAGAGCAGAAATTCTGAGTATTTGGCTTGCAGAAGTCAAAAATCTATAGTCTTGGCAATTCTATATAGGCTCACTATGAATCAGAAGTGACTTGATGGCAGTGGGGTTTTTGTATTTAAGAGACTGATAACTCCAAATGAACAAAATGTTATGTAAATAAATCAAAGGCAACCAGAATATTCCTTAGACGCAACAATGGCTCGCTTACTGAAAGGCCAATCACTAGAAGAGGGCAATGTACTTATTTTGGTGAAGCAAAAGGTCAATGACTATGAGGGAAATTCTCAGTGACATGGACAATCATAGATGCTACAAGACCAGGCAACAACCACTCTGCTGTGCACAAGTTCACCACGGACCTCAGACAACGAAAGGTAGCCAATGATGCTCTCCACCTAGCTGGCTATTCAGGGATTGTCAGTTCTGATTCCAAGAAAACAACAGACACTTGTCAGAATTCCTTACTCGCTGGTCCTGGGCCTGCTTCCATTTGACAAGTCACACAGCATCAGCAAATTCACAGAACAGGGAATTGAAAGACAACAGATTTTCCCCAAAATCTTCAGCTCCTAGTTTTGACCACCGTTCAGAAATGTTCAGCAACTGCTGTCATGCACAAGGTTCACGTACACGTCACATGGCAACCCAATCTGCTAATCATGATGTTTTGATCAGAATAGACAGCCAACAGGAGATTGGTAGCCCAGTTGGTTTTGCAAGGAAGAGGCAGCTTGCTTCAAGATCAGCACTTCAAACCCATTAGTCATCCTAAGGGAGAAAGATGAAGCTTGCTTCCATTAATATTTACAGTCTCAGAAACCATATAGGGTAGTTCTAATTTGTCCTGAAGAGTCACTATGAGTTTTAATTGACTTAATGGCTGGCGGATTGACTTTCTGGGTTTAAGTAACAAAAGGCTATGGCCCATGCACACGTGGCAGTCAACCAGGCGGCTCTGCATGTGTGCTGCTCTTCAGAATTCTGCCAGTAATCCAATCTTCCTCCTCAGGTTCCTGAACCTTTCAGGAGGAAGGACTGTGTCACAATTTGGAGGGAACATGGTTGACAAGGCTTTGGAGAGCAGCACACATTCCAATCCAGAGTCCAGGTGGCTGCCATGCAGGCAAAGGTATGGTTGCTCGGCCCTTGTTTACAATAGCAATTATAGGGCGGTTCTGAACTGGTTTCAAGTCCGATCTTCACTTCATCACAGTCCAAAGAGACACATTTCAGCTCAGGGTCTGGGAAAAGTCTCTCACACACAAATCGTGTCAGCAGGAACTGCTTACCTTCCAGAGACTAAAACAGTGCAGTGTCATCTTTAATATTAACCATGTCACACTTACATCAAGAGATGGCTGCTTCCTACAGATGCTTTAAGGAAGAGGAAGCGGGAACAGAGAAAGCTCCTACCTGAAGCTCCACGCCCCACTCCCACCCCACTCTAGGGAGAGGAGTGGATGAAATAAAAGAAGACTGCAAAGCATTTCCATGTCTTTCTAACACTATGTTTACCACCGAGGCTGCGGTCATGCAATGGGTTATGTGTTGGCCTGCTAACCATGAGGTGAGCAATTCTAAACTACCAGCCCTTCTGAGAAAGAAAGATGAGGCTTTATTCTGTTCCCATAACGAGTTACAGTCTCGGAACCTCCCAGCCTGGGCAGCTCTGTCCTGTACTGTGGAGGTCCTTTGAGTCAGAAATGACGGGATGGAAAAGGCATTCATAACGCTATATGAAGATCAGCTTATATTCCTCCCTTCCTCTCTTGGAGCCTCTTCAAGTCTTTCTTTTTTGTGTATGTGACCTGCATTAGGCTGTGAATTCCTTGAGAATGGGGCTCACAGTCTAGTTATTTATTTTTGGACCCAAGGCCACAACCAGCCTGATACACAGCAATCACTTAATACACATGGTTGCTAAATGAACAGTGCATAGAAGATAGCAAAAAAATGAAAGAAAGGTGACTTTGATAAAAATCTGGCAGAATCAGCTAGAGTTGAAATAATACATATTTTAAAAATCCTCAAGGCAAATAATGGCTGTCTTTGAAACTATTTTAAACTAAAAAGAACTTTAAGATATTTTTAAAATGTTGCAGTCTTCTATGCTTTAAACTTGAGTGCAATTTAAACGCTTTGGTGCTTCATTCCACTTTCTCTAAGAATTCCATTCTTTTGTCTAAGAGAAGTTATGGGTGAGCTTCAGTCAAATTTCCTCTTTCACCTTTAAAACTGCCCTTTGACCCTGAATCAGTCTTACTTGAGCAAACGAAGAAGCACTGTGAAATTTATGTTGATGACACTGTTCGTGAGATCTATGTATTGAAAACAAAACTAAACACAGCGGGTTTTGAGTAAGCAGCAGTACCCCTCTTTACTGCAGGTACGTACACTCATCTGGACTTCACTGAGCCACACAGAAGCCACAGTGAAACAGGCAGGCTTCCTCAGGTAACTTCGAGAACAGAGAAGGTCGCAATCATAAAACAATTAGGTTCTAGGAAAGATTTCCCTTACAGAAAAGGACCCGCAGTTGTTGCTTTACAATAAGCTTGAGTTCCATTTTGCCCCATCTACTGCTGCACTCAGGTGCTCTCTGGTGGCACAGTAGGCTAATCACTGAACTGCCCACGGCGAGGTCAGCAGTTTGAAGCCACCAGTTGCTTAGAAGGGGAAAGATGAGGCTGTCTACTGCTGGAAAGATTTAATGTCTCAGAAGCCCAAAGGAGTAATTCAACTTTGTCCTATAGGGGCGATAAGAATAAGTATCAATTCAATGGCAATGAGCCTCAGGCACTACTGAAGGAATTCATCGAAAAGGAAAGTCCTCCCAAAGGTAACATTGTGGCAACAGAAAAAAAAACAGTGAGTTTTCTAAAACAGAAGCCACTGTGGTCCTCAACATGATGCTTCCTCCATTTATGGCAGGAAACTCCAAAAAAACCAAACTCACTGACATCAAGTGGGTGGCTACTCATCATGATCCCACAGGACACTGCAGAACTGCCCAGCCTAACTTTTTATGGGAGTAGAAAGCCCCCTTCTTCCATGCCAGTCAACTAATGGTTTTCAAATCTTAGTAAAAGCTGAATGAAACAGGTTAAAAAAACTTCAAAGGGGCAAGTTCTAGTTACATTTTTAGCTCTCTGGGAACATAGAGGTCATATCTAATAATACTTTTCTTCTCAATGATTTTATGGGAGGCTCTTACAGCTCTTATAACATTCAATACTTCATTTGTATCAAGCATATTTGTATACATTTTGCCCTATTTGTTTCCAACTTGAGCCCTTGGATTAAGCGCCTCTCTCCTCCTCTAATAATACTTTTTTGAATGCACATCTGACTTATAAAATATGCTTCAAGGATCGCATCATACGCAAACCAAAGAACTCTCCAGGGTCTCTGCATGATTTGAAATTGCTGTCGATGAAATAGGTCACTGGTTAAGATGTGTTTATTCTGTGACCGTCTCTTTTCAGTCAAGCCTTTCCATTCCACCAAGTCCTAAAAGTCTATCTAGGATTCTGTTAACTGTTATTATGAAAATGATAACAATGTTGTGGCCAGTTTACTGTTATATTGCAATGGCTAAAATAAGTTCTCCCAATGCAGAACCCCAACAAATAAAAGATAAAGTGTTCCCAACCGTTTTTTTGCTATCCTAGGGTTGGTCGTTTCCTTTCCATAGTCTGAAACAGAACATCACCCAGTCCCTAAGCCACAGGAGGGTGGAGGGCGGCACCTCCAGCAACTGTAAACATGTTCCACCTTACACGAGTTCTAAGAATTCTTGTTAACAATGGAGGGCTCCTGCCTTTGGCCATTCTATGAGGCGGGGTCTCCGCAGCAGCACCAGGATAGGGTGGGGGTGGGGGCAGCAACCGGCAAGACAAGGGCTTTGCCCAGCTCCGGAGCCAGCAGGAAGTTTCTATCACCAACTCTGCAATTGCTTCATTAGTCAAGTCTGGGGCGAGCCCCGGGCTCTTCCTGATCGCTAGGCTTGGCCCGGGGAACAGCCCTCATTCTGGGTCCCAACTTCCAGCGGGCAGCGGACTCGCCCCAGCAGGCTGAGACCTAAGATAGTTACACTTCCCCTCCCACCCGCCCCCCGCCCCCCTCCGGTCCCAATCGGGTAAAAGCAAACGCCGAGACGGCGGCACCATCCCTTCCCTCCTTCTGCTTCTTCGCTCCCCAGTCCCCGAAGTCGCCACCGCCCACTTTCTGGCTGGACAAACAGCAGCCCGGATTTCGGGACCAGCACTCACCCACGTCTTGCTCGAAGGGGTTAGCACTAAACAGAGGCATCTCGCAGGCGCCCGAGCCCCAGTCCCTGCGGTCTGGCTCAAGTTCGGCAGCAGCTCCCGTCCAGCGACCCGCGGCTGCGGCTTCCTAGACAGCTCCGCACCCGCCGCCTTCTCTACACTTCCGCCACTCCTCCTGCCCTGCTCCCGCCTGACGGGCGTGCCGTCGGTCCACTCTCTGCTTCCGGGATTCTTCCTCTGAGCAGAGGCTCTGCAGACGGCAGGCATCTTTCTAGAACTCCAATTGTCGCCACCCGTCGGGAGGAGACGGCAATCCCAGTCTCAGGACCTTGCAGGGGTTAGGCGTTCGCTTTGGCCACCCTCCCATCCTTAGGACCCCGATGAGCCACGGAACGGGGGACCTTCGAGGCCGGAAGTTGTCGCTCCGAGAACTGGGCGACGCCGAGGGCCCGGAAGCTGCAGTGCCGGCGGTAGTGCGGCAGGGGGCGTAGTCGCCTGGGATTTGTCCTGGTCTGGTTCTTCCCGTTATTTTAAGGAGGCATGGTTGCTCAGGGGTTAATCCCTGGACTGCCAACCGAAAGGCCTGCGGGTCCAGCAAGGAGAAAGAATTTCTTTAAGAATTTCAGCCTGGGGAACAGTAGGATTTCTACTATCAGTAGAAATCATCTCCACGAAGCGGATTTGGTGTTGGGTCCCTTAGTTAATTCCTCACAGTGGCCCTATATAACAGGGTAGAACTGCCCCCTGTGGATTTCCAAGACTGGAACTCTTCACAGAAGCAGAAAGTCTCCTTTTTCTCCTGCAAGGCTGCTGGTGGTTTCAAACGGCTGACCTTGTGATTAGCAGCCCAACCCACTAAGCCACTACCGAGGGGTCATTATAAATCAGAATTGCCTCCATCTTTCACAGTGAGTTTTTGGGTGTTCGTTTATTTCCTTGCTGGTTTGCCGAGTGCTTCTGTTCCTCCTCCTGTAGAAACTGAACCACCAGCAGAGAGGTCGCTTCGAGCCTGCTCAGGGCCATGGATGGGTTCTAGGTCCCATGTGGTGGTGTTTACTTATCTACCCTGTGCTCTCACTTCCCCACTACGGAAAGTGGTGGTTGTGGGGACTCCTAGTGCAGGAGTAGAGAATGTATTTAACATGACTCTTCTCACCCAAAGCTCTAACTTCTACCAAACGGCCTCTTCCTGCATTAGTCTGGTAAGAAGGCTGGGGAAGATACTGTTAGGATTCGTCTGTGAGTCATTGAGAACAGGACTCCGTGGAGTGCCATTTGATGTGAATAAAGTGAGTCCCCTAAAATCAGGAGAGGGCTCATGACCTGCAAGAGGCAGAAGAAGATCTTGTGCCCCCCCCCTTTTTAAATCATTTTATTGGGGCTCACACAACTCTTATCACAATCCATACATCATTTGAATCAGGCATGTCTGTACATATGTTGCCCTCATTCTTTTCCAAACATCTACTTTCTATCAAGCCCTTGGTATTGGTTCTTCCCTCCCAACTCCCCCCCCCCCAGTTTGTCCTTTTAACCTTAGATCTATGTGGGGTGAACCTGGGTCCAGATGATAGCCCCAATCTCTGAAAACCAGGAGCCAAAGCACAGAACAGTGATAAACTTTGCAAACCACAGAGCAAGTAAAGCCGAGTGCTTTTATGCAGGAGGTTGGAGTGTGTGTGTGTGTGTGTGTGTGTGTGTGTGTGTGGTGGGGGGAGGGGGGGTGCCTCTGGGCACTTAATTTAGGAAGCTGGGCTTTCTGACCCAAGGAAGTGAAGCTGTGTGCGCTTTCAGGCTGAATGAAGTGGGGTGCTTCTGGACCTTTAACTCAGGGAGCTGAATTTGCTGCCCATGGTGCTTAAACGGAATACCTCTAGGTTGAGGGTTACAGCAATGTGGTATGTACTCTGGACACTGACTAGCATATTTGACAGAATTTTGTAAGAGTCCTGATATACTACCCTCAGCATTTTTCACTGACATGAATGTTGAGTGTCTCTTTGTTTGCTTTGCTTTTCCCACTTCCTTGGATTTTAAGAGTATCTAAGCATAATTGGAACGAAGCTGGCCTTATACCATTGCTACATGTTATCTGCTTTAGTCTTGCAGATGAATGGGTGTTACCATTCATTTTACCATACCCCTAACATTCATTTTTTTCTGTAAATAGTGTCCGGTTGGTTAAGAGTTTAATCTGTACAAGTCAGCAATTCGTGTATTATGCTCTAAAAAACTGGCCTATGTATATATAACTTTCTCGCTAGTTTTTAAATTTTACATCATTGGTTACAATAATGAAAATAGAATTGCCTTATGCACCATGGGGGTGATTTTTAATGTTCTCTATTATAAAATACTAGTGCTGTCTCTCAAGTGAACCAGAGGCATTATATAAACCATAGATACATGGAGAGATTTGGGACACACAGACATCACTCTAATCCTAATCTAAGAACAATTAGTTCTTATGGCCCTACTCAATACTCATTTACATGGAGAGATAAGTGCAAATATGTGTGGTGATGTGCATAGCAAAGTGTGGTGGATAAATCAGATGATGCTATCAGTAAAAATAGTTTCTGGGGTCTTTGAAGCTATCTTTAAATAAGGAACCATCTGGGCTGAACCGTGGTGGCCTAGTGGTTGTGTGTGGGACAGCAGCCCACAGGGTTTGCAGTTTGAATCCAGCAGCACCTCTCCGGGAGCAAGGCTGAGCTTCTTACTCCCACTAGGGCAGTGAAGCCACAAAAAAATAAAGAAACAAGCCAGGAGCCCGCTAAGTAAGGTGTCAACTAAGATCACATGGAAGAAGCACACTAGCCTGTGTGATTCAAGGATTGTAAATCATTACATCCAAGTCCAGAACAGGGAATGATATCAGAGCTTAAATTCTGAACAGATTTGCAGAAGGCTATGAATGACAGTGAAAGCCCAAAATCCGTTTGCAGGGTCCACACATGAATTAAACCTCCAGTGAATTCCTCTGATTATAGTCCAGGAATATAAATAGGCTTGTTTCCAGACAGAGAAAATAATAAAGACAATTATGGCAGATGTAGTATGGTTAAAATGGAACAACTTAGCATTTGATCTCTCTTTTGACCCATTTTAAAGTTATTTCAGTTTTTTAATATTTTATGATTTTGTTTTGATTGTGTTTTTTTTCTGTTTTGCTTGTCATTGTTGAGGGTTTTTTCCCTATTTTTGTTTTTGTATGATTTTCTGTATATGAAATCCAAGATAGGTAAATTATAGAAATAGTAACGGAATTAATAATTACTTTGGTGCATGATAGGGGAGGTTGGGGGAAATAAAGAGCTAATAACAATGAAATTGGGGGCGGGGGAATGTTCTGAAATTGATTGTAGTGATGATTATATAACTCTTTGAGATATGATTGGACTATTAAATTGTATGATGTAGGAATTGTATGATAATATATTTTAAAACAAGAACTTATTACTTGGCAAAATTTTTAAATCATTTTATTGGGGACTCCTACAACTCTTATCACAATCCATACATCCATCCATTGTATGTCAAAAACATTTGTACGGGCTGAGCCCCGGTGGCATAGTGGTTGTGTGCGGGACTGCGACCCACTGGGACCCAATTCCAGCAGTGGGGCTGGGCCTCCTACTCCCACCACCGGAGAGCAGTGATGCCAAAAAAAAAAAAGTTTGTACATTTGTTGTCCTCATAATTCGCAGAACATTTCCTTTCTATTTAAACCCTTGGTATCAGCTCCTCATTTCCCCCCTCTCTCCCCACTCCCTACTTTCTCATAAATCCTTGGTAATTTATAAATTATTACTATTTTGTCATATCTTGCACTGTTTAATGTCTCCCTCCCCCCACTACCCAGGGAGGAGGTTATATGTAGATCCTTATAATTGGTTACCCCTTTCTACCCTCCCTGTATCTCCACTGGTCCTGAAGGGATCATCTGTCCTGGATTCCCTGTTTCCAGTTCCTATCTGTACTAGCCGAATGTGTAAGGTAGAATTGGGATCATGATGGGGGAGGTGTTTAGGAAGCATTTAAGAACTAGAGAAAGTTGTATATTTCATCATTACACTGCATCCTGGCTGGTTTAGCTCCTCCCTGCGCCCCTTTTATAAAGGAATGTCCCATTATCTACAGATGGGCTTTGGGTCCCCAATCTGTATGCCCCCTCAATTGCAATGATATAATTTTTAGTTCTTTGATGCTTGCAGCCTGATCCTTTCAACACCTCCTGGTCACACAGGCTGGTGTGCTTCCTCCATCTGGGCTTTGTTGCTTCGGAGTTAGATAGCCGCTTGTATAACTTCAAGCCTTTAAGATCCCAGACGCTCTGTCTTTTGATAACTGGGCACTATCAACTTTCTTCATCACATTTGCTTATGCACACACTTGTCATCAGTAATCGTGTCGGGAAGGTGAGCATCGCGGAATGCCAATTTAATAGAACAAAGTGTTCTTGCACTGAGGAAGTACTTGAGTGGAGGCCCAGTGTCCATCTGCTGCCTCAATACTAAACTTATAAATATATGCACATAGATCTATTTCTCCATCATGATTTTTTAAAAAATCCTTCAAGGACCATGCGTACCCTTAGGGATTTAATAAAATAAAAGTGACATGATGATCCTAATGCATATAAGGATCACAGCTGAAGTTCCCACAGCAACCAACCAGAGATTTAAATAAATGTTTATGTGCAAGTATCTTTCCACAATGCACAGTAGAAATGTCTCTCACCCCTTGGGAAATTTGGGGAGAATGACTGCTGTGCATCTTTACTGTGGTAGTGTAGGGTTGCTTGTTTTTCTACTCACTAAGTTCCAGCCTCTTTGAATCCTGGGCTCTGGGACCTACAACTGGCTTGGGTTTGGATGAAAGAGAAATTTGTATTTTCCATTGTGACAGTTAACATAGGACACCACTCTTGTCTTCTCCCAACCGTTGATGCGTGGGGATGAGCAGAAGTTACCAGTGAAATAAAGCCATCCTGGCTGCCCTTCTATTGCTTCTAGGAATACTCTGGTCCATATGTTATGCAACGATATCGCTTGTTTCATGTCCACTTCTGAGTCCAGCCTGAAGTTTTGGCAGCTCCCTGCCAACGTATTCCTGCAAATGTCCCCCTTGAATCATTGCTAATGTCAGATAGTTTGTGACTCAAAGCAAAGAATGCCCAGAAATATGTTTACTTGAGCTTAGGGAGGGGGAGATTGTTCTGATTTTACCATGGCAAGGCATTTGACTGTGGGGATCAAAAGAAACCATGGCCAGGATTGAGAAGGTTGGGAATTCCAGATCACTTCCCTGTGCTCGTACTGTGCAAACAGAACAAGGGCATACCGCACGCTTTCAAAACAGGAAAGATGTGTGTCAGAGGGGTATTCTTTCACCATACTCATCCAGTCTGTATGCTGAACAAGTCAGGAGAGACACAGGATCACGTGAAAGAGAATGTAGCATCATGATTGGAGGAAGGCTCGTGAACAACATGCAGTCCGCACGTGACACCATGTGCTTGCTGAACTTGCCGATGAAGACCCTGGATTGAAGCCTTCACTACAGATTACAGCTCAAAGAAAAGAAAACCCAAATCCTCGCAACTGGACCAACAGGCAGCAGCATCGGTGGAGAAAAGGTTGACGCTGTGAAGGATTTAATCCTGCTTGAATCCACAATCAGTGCTCATGGAAGCAGCAGCCAAGAAATCAAAATGTAAATCTGCTACACAAGACCGCTTTAGAGTATTGAAAAGTGGGCTGAGCCCCGGTGGCGTCGTGGTTGTGCGCGGGACTGTGGCCCACTGGGACGGAGGTTCAATTCCAGCAGTGGGACTGGGCCTCCTCCTCCCACCACCGGAGAGCAGTGATGCCAAAAAATAAATAAATAAATAGAGTATTGAAAAGTAAGGGTATTTGAGGACAAATCATTTTCTATTGCCTAATATACATATGAAAGTTGGATGGAATAAGCAAGAGTGAAGAAAAATAGGTGCATTTGAATTGTGGTGCTGGAGAAGAATATTGAAAGTACCGTAGACTGCTAAAAAAGCAAATCTGTTTTGAAAGAAGTGTTGCCAGAGTTCTCTTTCGAGACAAGGGTGGCAAGGCTTTGTCTCACATCCTTTGGACATGTTGTTAGGAGGGACCAGTCTCTGGAGAAAGGCATCAAGCTCAGTACAGTGGAGGAGCAGCGATTAAAGAAGTTGGTCCTCAGTGAAATGGGTTGACAGAGTGGCAGCAACCCTGGGCTCAGATACAGGAACCACTGTGAGGATCACACGACAGGACAGTGTTTCATTCTCCTGTGCACAGGGTCCCTATGGGTTGGACCCAGCTCAATGGGCCCTAACAACAACAGTCATGTTTAGCACCCAAAGGGTCAGGGCCCCGTTGTCACTCCAGCTTGATTGTGACTTACTGTGTCCACCTTGCCTCTCATGGTTGTGGTGCCACTTGAACTCTGTGGCTTTGGTATCTTGTCATCCAGTTTCATCGCAGCCTGAGCAACCATCACCCAACAGCCATGAATGAGCTGCTCAGTATTGACAGCGCTCACCTTGTAGAAACCTTCCCTTTTGCCGTGGTGGGGCCATCTCTGGGAACCATCAGCTGATGGGTTCTTTGGTACTCAATAAAAACCCAGTTGAGCATACTCTCTTCTCTGGACATTTTTCACTTCTTACTACTTTGTCAAAATCGTTCCACACCTCCGCCTCATCGCTGATTGCAGTGAAGCTTCCAGGAACCCTCCAGGCAGCATGTGAATGTCCTGCAACCAAACCTCCTGGGCGGAACATTCAATCACAGGAAAAGGGGTTTGTGACAAGAGACCATGTCTTATGCAACCTCATGGCTCTCTTCCTGGTCTAGCCTCCCATAGCCGCATCCGTAGGTATCGTCTTCCAATTGCTTCAGTCTGTATTGGGGAGTAATCCCTCTGAACCTTAAAGCAAGGACAATACTCTTCCGGTTGAACCATTTTTAAACTTAACCTTAATGAGTGGTCTAATGGAGACCTGCTGGGGTGGGGGTGGGGTATGTTGGACGAGTCCTGAGGAGGAAAAGCAGCATCTTGGAAGGTGTTCCCTTCCTATACAACTTCTGCACAACCTTGAGGCAGAGAAGGCCAACATCCTCTAGCAAAAAAGGGAGATACCATTTCTGTAGTTCCAGAGGGTTGAAGTTAACCAAGCAGTTTGAAGCCTTCAAGGCATCCTCATTCTGGGTCCTATGTCTCTTACTCCTTCCCCATTAAGGCTATGACTTTAGGGGACATGCTGTGACTCCAACCTTCATTTAATCCTGCCACTCTCACTCAGTTCTGGGTCTGATTATTTACCGCAACCTGTCCTCTGGCCACAGTAAATAATAGTCTTTCTTACTTTTTAGGATTCGTGCCTTAGTCATCTAATGATGCTGTACCAGAAATACCGAGAGTGAGTGGCTTTAACAAATTCATTTTCTCAGTTTAGGAAGCATGGAATAAGAGATATAATTGCTGTCATCAGAGGGATCTTAGCTGACAGCAAAGAACACTGAAAGGAGAAAAAAAAGAACACTGAAAGGAGTTTATTTATGTTTTATTGGCTATGCAATGGCATTCAATTCCGTGGATCATAACAAACTGTGAACAACATGATGGGAAAAAAGGAAATTCCAGAACATTTCATTGTGCTCATGTACAACCGATACATGAACCAAGAGGCAGGCTTTTGGACAGGACAAGGAAATATTGCACGGTTTAAAATAAGGAAAGGTTGAGTTGGGGTTTATCCTTTAACTATACTTATTCATACTGAGCAAGTAATCTGAGAAGCTGGGCTATATGAAGAAGAATACACAATCAGCATTGGATGAAAGCTTATTAAAGCAGATAATACACGCTCGATTGCTAAAAGCAAGAAGGGTTGAAACCTTTGCTGACGAAAATCAAAACTGCAGCCTTCAGTCTGGATTACAGCTCAAAGAAATCTTCACAGCTGGTCCAACAGACAACTTCATGATAAACAGAAAAGATGGAAGCTGTCCTATATTTCATTTTACTTGTGTCCCCAACCCTCACGGAAGCAGCAGTCAAGAAACCAAAGAGCACACAGCATTGAACAAATCGACCACACATGACCTCTTTAAAGTGTTAAAAAGGAAACCTATCACTGTGAGGACAAAAGTGCACCTTGTCCAAGTCAGGTGTGTGAGGCTGGGTTCTCTAGAGAAACGAAACCACTGACACTTGTAAGCTATTTATGATATATACAGAAATGGCTTATACAGTTGCGGAAGGAGGTAAGGCCCATCCGGCTCAGTCTGGCTTCACCTGGTTTAGGGAAGCTGATGAACAGGAAGCAGGGTGTTGTAGCAGCAACCACAGGCGGCTGCAGAAGTAAGTGAACGAAATGAACCCGCCATCATTCCTCTGCTAACCGCTCCTGGGATCGGCAGGTGGCCCAATAGGAAGTGGAGCAACCAGATGCAAGCCCCAGCTCCAGCAAAGCAGCAAGGAGGCTTCAATGCCAAGTGATTTCTTTCTTATACAAAAGTCCTACCCCATCCCCCTACCTCCAAGGAGATCAGGCTTGGACCTAACTGATCGGTTGGGCCCTGCCCCTAACCTCAAGCAGGAGTGTCAACCTAATTCCCAACCATCACACCACGGTGTTTTCCATTTGCTCATGTGCATGTGACAGCGGGGCAGTGAATAAGGAAGACCACAGAAGAAGGGATGCATTTGAATTATGGTCTTGGCAATGAAATTTGAACGGAACTATAGAACGCACAAGTATGTCTGGGAAGCATTCAGTCAGAATGCTCCTGAGAAGCAAGGTTGGAGAGACTTTTTTCATGTACTTCGGGCATGCTATCAGGACAGAAAAGCCTGGAAGAAAGCCAGCATATATGTGTATGTGAGGGGTGGGGGTGGGGTGTGGGGGGGAGACCCGACAGGTGGACCGATCAGACTCAAGGAGGTTGCTGCCCTAGGGGCGGAAACAAGAACTGTAAGGAGGGCTTTGAGTCAGGACTGACCTAACAACCTCTAAACACAACAACAAGGAGGCCAAGGGAAGTCTGGATTTGCCTCTTGGCTGCCGCTTTCTCGCTGGGCCAGCTCTGGATGAGGAAGATTCTGGTCTCTTCCATGCTGTGGCTCTGGGACACCTTCGCCCTTCATATGTCTCAGCATCCAGGTGCGTTTGCTCACTGGATGCCTTCTGTTTGCTCTTTGAGGGCTTGACAGAGACTTACTGTAGTCCCTCCACACTAGTATTACCTCACCAACATGTAAAAGAAATATCACTCTCCAAACGGGGTTATCAGGTAGAAATTAGGATTGACAACACATTCTGCGGGAAACACAATTCAACCCATAACAAGTGGCATCATTCATTTTTCATGAATTTTTAAAGCATTTTGCCTTGAAATAATGTTAGATTTACAAAAAAAAATTTAGAAAGATAATACAGCAAGACTCAATTCCCGCTATTTTTGATATCTTCCATTCTCATACCACATTTGTCAAAAAACGAGAAACCAACATTGATTCGCTACTATTCATGAAGCTCCAGGCTTCACTCAGATTCCACCAATGCTTCTTCTTGCTCAGTATCCAACCCAGGCCCCAGGGTCAGTGACTCGTAATATAACTGTGATGTCTTACAGCAAAGGTTTGCGAAGCAACATTAGCCAAACATGAAGTCTGGCAGGAACCATGTACATATTTCCACAAACCTGAACTCAGGTTGTGCTTAATCTCTGCAGCACCAAGCAGTGACAGCACCCGCAACTATTGCCACCTGTGTTAGTCTGGATAGACTAGAGAAACAAATTCACAGACATGCACGTGTGTAAGAAAGAGGTTTCTATACAAGAACAATTGAATATTGAGAAAACAGCCCAGTCCAAATCAAGTCCATAAGTCCAGGGTTAGCCCATATGTCCAATACAAATATACAAATTCCTTTTCAGACTCACAAAACACATACAATGATACCCAATGCAGGAAGATCACAGGCCAGTGGATGGGAAGTCTAGTGGATCCAGTGGCCTTGTAAGCATCTCAGCACTGGAGGGGGCTCCTCCAGCTCCGGACACTAGTGTAGTTCCATGTGTCTTGTCCGCTGCAAAGTCTCCCAGGGAGTGAGTGTGTTTCCCACCTCCAAATGAGATCATCCAGCTGACACCTGATTGGCAGGCTAAACTCCACCTTTTTACTCTTAAACCCTAAATGGACCACAGATTAGGTTAACTACCACACCACCCAAGGAAGTCCCTTAGAGAGACTCAGATCATATTGGAAGCCAGGTACAGAGGCATCCTCAACCTAGCATGTACAGAGACTCTGGGCTTTCAGAAGAACAGCACATATTCAGCATAAACCACATTGTTGGCACAAACCGTTTAGGCACTATGAGTCAGCCTGACCAAGGAATGGTGGGGGTCCTTTTAAAATCTGAGTGTCCAGGCACCAGTCAAACAGACTTTTCTAAAGATAGATCTCTTCAATGCACAGCAGACTATACATGTTGTTCAATTTTCCTGTCTCCCTAATGGCCTCTAGTCTGTGACTGTTTCTTAATATTATATAGTTATGTATATTTAGTGTAAAGTGACCAGATTTTAAGCGGGACACTATTGACTGGGGGGGTGGTGGTTTCGTGATAAAAATTTGGGTTTATATGGAGCAACAAAAGTGTTCATAGAACGCAAAAAATAGTATTGTAATATATTTAATTTTAAAACGCTGTGGGACATTGTTAAATTGTTAAAAAGTAGGACATCTGGTCACCTTAGTTTCTACTTTGGGTTATAGAAATAATTTATATATATATTTATATATATAGTTTTGTTTTTTGTTTTGCTCACATGGGAACTTTGGACATCCAGCGCTTTCATTTTTTTCTGTGATCCTTTGCCATGCCCTTCTTCTTCATCTTCTTTTTTATTTTTTACAAAGGGAATACTTTATTTAGTATACAAAATTTCTACCTTTTCACCTTGTTGATCATCCCCTTCTTCTTCAGAATCAGAGGCGGAGGCAACCCCTGCTTTGGGTAAATTTTTCTGTTTTGACTCCACGTCTTTCTTCCCTTCCTTTTTGTCTGGTTCTTTTCTTGGTTTGTCTTCTTCCTCTTGGCCCTCTTCTTCCTTTTTCGGTTGCTTTTTCGGTTGTTTCTCCTCGTGACCTTTTTTCTTATTTTTCTCTTCTTCGGTTCCCATGTCACTCTCAGAAAGGCAAGACGTTTGTACCATTTTGGGTCTGCCTCATGGTTTTGGCCTGGAGCTGCAGGCCGTCCTCGCTTTGGACTTGCTTTCAGATGAGCGGACGCTGCAGCTGGTGTCCCTGCTCCAGTTTCCTCGGAGTCTACGTGTTTTTCTGCCTTTCTCTTTCTCCCTCTTCCGGCAGCTTTCGGAGTAGCTTTTTCAATCGCTTTAGTCACCTCTTCTTTGCTGCCCTTTTCTTCCTGGTCAGTATCTTCCTTGGAAACACTAGTCTCCTTTTCTTCAGTTTCACCATCAGAGGATGCAGCAGATTGCTTCGTTGAGGCCTGCTGACTTGAAAATTCCACTTTGGGATTGTTATCGATTTCCTATAAACCTCCGTTAAAACTTTTTCGTTTATTTGGCTTGCCATATTTTTCCTTATTTTTCCGAGTAAGGAAATGTATCTTTTGGTCCTGAAAAAGCAGTCCCATGAGTTCCATGACAGCTCCATCAGGAACTTCATCTACTCGAGTCGGCCAATGAGGACACCCTTTCATCTTGGCGAAGGTGAGGTCTCGGGGAGGGGGGGTGGAACATGTTTCGTGGGGGGGTGGGCGCCGGGGGACCACGCCCTTCCTCTTTTGCTCTCTCTTCCTGAACAGCGAATTGGTCCGTGTTTCTCCAAGAAGCCCTCATTCTGCCATAGGTCATTCCTGGCTCTCATGAGGTGGATAGTGGCCCCACTGGGGGGGCTCACGGTTGTCCCTCTGGCACACTGGCAGTAATCAACAGTCACCAGACAACTTCCCGGCCCTTATCCTGGCCTTGCTGCTGGAGCTCTCAAACACAGGGACTACTGCACAAGCCAGCGCCCTTCTACTCCTGTCCCACCCCAACTGACTTTAGTCATTCTACACTTGATCTTAGCCAAAAGGCCGAGAAGCGATTTCCTTTAGTAATTCTAATGCAGCAGGAGTGGTTCTCCAACTTAAGCCGGTGTCAGAATACAAATGGCTGAGTACCGCCTCCAGTGTGACAGTTGCCTAATCTGGTGTCAGTTTGAGGATTCAGAGGGTAGGGGTGGAGTCTAGTCTGTCAATCTGGAGATAGCCAATGAGACCTCTCTGTGGGCATGAATTCTGGGGAGTGTGGTAGTTCCTTTTTGAAGGTGGCGACACTCTCTCTCACTCACTTCCTTGGAGACACTCAACTGACAAGGTTGGCTCCCTGTGAGACATCCCAGAGGAGAAACCACATGGATCTACCCTGATGGAACCAGACCTCTGAAGACGGAAAAGCCACATGGAGACCCCTGCCCACTCACTGGCCTGTAGTTGTCCTGCATTTGATGTCATTGCATGGGCCTCGTGAGTCTGAAGAGGACTTTGTAGATAGCTGTCTTGTGGACTTGATCTGGACTGCGTTGTGGATGCTTTCTTAACGTATAGTTGCTCTTTCATATAAAACTCTTTCTTACACACATAAGAGTTTCAATGGATTTGTTGCTCTAGTCTACCCGGACTAACACACCCAGGTTCCTGATTCATGAGTCTGGTGCTAACATGTCCCCCCTTTGACACGGGAGCTGCTGGTTCAGGACCCCACTTTGAGAACGTTTGCTGGACTATGTCAAACTTATCACCACCTCGTTCACCAGTAATTGGTTCCATGTTGACTAAAGAGCCCATCCCAAATTCCACCGTGAGGATCTGTTTCTAGGACCACTTCTGGTGTCTATTACTGAGTTCAAGAGTCCCTGAGAAACAGGCCCCACCATAAGGATTGGAATACATATAATTAATTTAGGAATGTCAGTGTGGAACAGTGGTGTTACATAAAGGACGTCCGTATACTGGTCCTATGTTGTTTCCATTTCCACAGCAAGCTGAGACTCATTAATTCAAAAACCGGATCCAAATAAATGCCATCCAATGGCTCTATAATTAGTCCAAACATGCATGCTTCTAGCCTCTTAGGGCCAGTCTGATTTGCATACACCACAAAATTGCATCCACCTTCGGCTTGCCCAGGGCTGCACAAGATGCCCAGGATAGCCCTCAGAGCTCTCTGACCCTGAGATTCCTTACCTTGTGGCTAATCAACACCATGTAGACACCCGTTCCTTGGTCTCCCCAAACATCCTCTGCCCTCTTCTCCTGGAGAGCCCCCGCACCACGTGTTTTTGGAAGGTCTCATACTTTGCAGGGCGGGAGAGAACTTCCCCCATGGGTTCCCCAGGCTGTAAATCTCTAAGGGAGCAGAAAACCTCCTCTTTCTCCCTCAGAGCAGCTGGTGGTTTTGAAGTGCCCTAGTCCAATGAGTCACCCACTATGCAAGGGTCACTCCAAGGAAGAAGCACTCAGTGGGGGTGAAGTTGGAGTTTTGAGTCAGGTTGCGAAAGACTCCCCTGATGTAGGAGCGTCTCATTTTCCCTGCAACCTTGGCCTCATTTTCTAACTCTCTCTTCTCTTTCAGAAGCACTAAAATGTGGTGGACCCGACAATAAATCAATAAACAACCTAAGAAAAGCTCCAGCTTTGCTGCTTTCCCACTATTTTAATCTGGTTTTTCATGACTTTAATTACCCCCCCCCCCCACCCGCTGTTTTTCCCCCAACCTCTGGCATTGCTTCCGTTATATTCCAGGTGTCTTAAGTAATGTAGAAATTATTTAAAGTACACAAGAGGACAAGAATAAGTTATATGTACGTACTACCATGTTTTATATACGGGCTTGGGCACCATGGGGTTTGGTATCCATAGGAACCAGGGGAGCAGGCACAGGAACCAATCTCCCCTGGACGTCGAGGAATATCTGTCGTCTCTGTTTGTGCTGGTCAATAGAGCAGGTGCTCTTGACAATGACCTATAATGGCCTTGAAATGTGGATCGGCCTCGGTTCAGAAGACGTCACAGGACTGGCTGGCTGTGCCCCATAATGATTTCACTGGCAACAGATTCACGAGTGATGTCTTAAGTATGAAAGATTGGTCTTTGCTTCATCATTTGAATTGGAGAATTTTCCTCCTTTCGCCATTAGCACGTTCTGCACAATAGGGGGCGGCATTGCTTCACTACCAGGATCAAGTGGCTTGGGCTCAACTGAAAACTTAGGGGAAAAACCCACCCAAGCGTGCCCAGCTGAAGCTCGGGACCTCATTTGGCCCACATTGAAAGTGTTGCCTTCTCTAGGGATTTTATAAGGGCATAGGAATAATACACTTATGCCAACTTCTATGCCCTTGGAAAAGTACGCAGGCACTCCCCAGGAATGAGAGCCGTCCCTAAAGTGTGTCATTAAGTCGAATTTGTAGCTAATCAGAGCAGGAGCCTGTGATTGCTTATTTAGCCTTTCTTTAGCCCTGGTGGAGGGGTGGATACGTGTTGGGCTGCGGTCCACAACGACAGCGGTTTGAAACCACCAGCCTCTCCGAGGCAGAAAGACCAGGTTTTCTATTTCCATAAACAAAGACCAGAAACCCACGGGGACCGTTCTGCCTGTCGCGCCCCTCTGAGTCGGCACTGCCTCACAAAAGCTGCGTGTTCCACAGAAGGACCCTGCCTGGTCCCCTGCCATCCCCACAACTGCTCCTGCACTTGTGTTTACTGCTACAGCCCCGCTGTCAAGCCCTCACATTAAGCTCATCTGTCTTCTTCACTGACCCTCTACCAAGCGTGATGTGCTTCTCGTGGGACTTGGCCCTTGTCCATCTGTGAGATGGCACCTTGTCTTCCTTGATTCCAAGGGGTATTGCAGCGATATTTATCCCTTTGTTTATTCTTCTGACAGTTCGTGGGACTTCCGATATTCTTTGCCAATACCAAAATTCAAATGTAGCGATTCTTTGACTTTCCTTATTCAGCTTTCACCTGCATGTGGAACAACAGAAAATGCCATAGCTTGTGTCGAGTGCACCAGAGTCCTCAGAGGACGTCATTCTAACAATGTAAAGAGGTCTTGTGCAGCACGTTTGTTCAATATATCGTTTTATTGACTGCTTCTTTCATGAGCATTGATGGTGGTGGACCCAAGTAAAATGAAATCCTAGGTAACTTCAGGAGTTTTTGCCTATTTATTATGATACCATTTGTTGGTCTAGTTGTAAATATTTTTACTTGCTTCACATTGAAGTATAGTCCATACTAAGGACTTTAACCATACATGTATGTGCTTGTTTGCTTTTTTAAATCATTTTATTGGGGGCTCATACAACCCTTATCACAATACATACATACATACATTGTATGTCAAGCACATTTGTACATTTGTTGCCCTCATCATTCTCTAAACATTTGTTTCTATTTAAGCCCTTAGTATTAGTTCAATTTCCCCCTCCCCCTTCCTCATGAACCCTTGATAATTTTTTTTTTGGCTTCACTGCTCTCCGTGGTGGGAGTAGGAGGTCCAGCCCCACTGCTGGAATTGAACCTCCGTCCCAGTGGGCCACAGTCCTGCGCACAACCACTACGCCACCAGGGCTCAGCCCCTGAACCCTTGATAATTTATAAATTATTATTACTTTGTCATATCTTATACTGTCCGATGTCTCCCTTCACCTACTTCCCCACTGTACCCCAGGGAAGAGGTCACATGTAGATTCTTATAATTGGTTCCCCCTTTCTACTCCACCTTCTTTCACCCTTCTGGTAGCACCACTCTCACCACTGGTCCCATATACATTTATTAATAAATCACTTTATGGGGCGTTCTTATAGCTCTTATCACAATCCATACATCAATTGTATCAAACACTTATGTACATATAGTGGCATCATCATTTTCAAAACATTTTCTTTTGGCTTGAGCATGGACACATTTTTATGGCCCTCGTGTGGTCATTGAAAAGGCAAGAGATAAAGACAACACCAAAAGGTAAGTGAGAAGAGACTACGAAAGCTGCCCCCGCACTGAGAGAGGCGAAAGCAAAAGGAAGAAATGGTGAAAGAGAACAGCAAACCAGGAGACTTCAAAGGGTGGCCAGAAAAGACAATGCAGAGCCTTATGCTGAAACGCGCAGACACCTGGCATTAGAAAGGAAGAGCACATTTGACTTTTTTCAAGCTGAAAAAACTGAGGAAGAAAGCATTCAGTCCTTGAATGGAAATACCGAAGGATTCTATGGACCCAGTCTGAAGGACACAGGAGACAGCAAAAGAAGATGGAAGGGTTACAGAGTCACGGAGGATGGGCTGATGTTAGACCACTTCAAGAGAGAGCATATGACCAAGAACCGATGGAATTAAAGAAAAGAGGAAAGGTTGCACTCAGGGTCTTGGTAAAAAACAGGGTCCAGGCAGTGGTGGAATACCAGATAAAATGTTTCCAGGGATGGCTATGCTCTCTCATTATGCCAACCAGGTTGAGAGACCACTGATAGCTAGCAAGAGGTCCCTATCCATGTCCATTCTAAATAAAGGCAGTGCAACACATGCTGGCATGTTCTATGTCATTAATATCTATGCAAGTCAGAGTTCCTTGAAGATAATTTTAAAATGGTTGCTGGAGTACATCCAGGGAAAACTCAATATTTAAGCCAGATTTCAAAGAGGATGTGGAATAAAAGATGTTATTGTTGACATCAGATGGATATTAGCTGAAAGTAGAGGTTATGAAAAAGATATTTACTTGTGTTTTATTGATAATAACAAACTATAGATAGCATCGTAAAGGATGGGAAATACAAAACACTCAATTTTGCTCATACAGAACCTATACATAGACCAAAGAGCAATCATTTGAATGGAACAAGAGGGTAACTGATTTTAAATCAAGGAAAAGAAGTATCAGTATCTTGGGACAGCAGCTTCTCAATAAATCCATTACTTGCACACAAGTCCCTGTCCAATGCTCTGCTTCTAGGACCCCAAGCTTAAACAGGGATTTCCAATCTTTTTGTGAGTCTCAGTTACTATAGATATCTCGGAGATTCATCTATAATGTGGACCCTCATTGACACAGGACACCTTGAGAAATTCATTAACTTTAAGTCCTGAGGGAGGACTTGAAATTCAGACCCAATCATAACTCTGACTAGAACATTTTCAATTTGTTTTTTGTCAACCCATTCTTGGTACTCCTACCTTCTAGTAGAATGCAATCACCATGAGGACAGGGATTTGCATACTCTGCTCATCTTTCTGTCATCCCAAGCACCTCGCAGGAGATTTCCTACTCAGGAGATGTAGGGCAAATGCAATAAAAAATAAGTGAAACAGAACCTTGGAATTAACTTATTAAACCATTCTACTATCACTTTTATTCTAAACAGCCTTCTGTGAATCTGATCAGTAGTTAGCTTTAGTGTACATGAGATTTGCACATTTTCCACACCTATGAAAAATCTACGGAAGGACTGAGCTAAGAGCTATGAATATTAATTCTTGGGCACTGGAAGAGATTTCAACAGAGAAGGCCATCAGGTCGTGTTTAGAGAAACACCACTTTAAAGCATACTTAAACATGACAGGAGGCATTCTATGAAAAATAACGGGATTTGTCATGGAAGGAACATAGCCTTCTTTCAGTCATGGACATTATTTCTTACCCATAGTTATCATCAGACAGAAGGCAGGGCAATTTTAGGGTCTCACATTTTCAGATTTGTTCTATTGAGATCACTTGGTTAGCAAATGCAAAATGACAAAAGTAATACCTATAGCAAGTTTGTTGTTTAAATATATGTCCAACCTTTTACATGGCCTGTCATGAGATGCTTTTAAACATGCCAACAGTGTTCCCCGGGGCCCTTAGTTATCCCTGCACACACTGGGCACGATGATTTGTACACCCTCGGGCAACTCACTCTTCCATCCTTCAAAAAAAGATAAGGAATGATTTTAAATCGTCTCTGACATAAATGACCTTTGCCACCTACAAAGCTCTCTTAGAGGGATGTCAGCTCTGGGGAACAACTGTGGCAGTGTAACAAATGTCAGTGACTGGTGGTAACCATGAAAGCAAGGGACTCTCGGCTCTTTGAAGTAGTGATGTACAATAGACTGCGTGTGAAGGACATGGGAAGGGCTTATGACACAGTCATTCCCAGTTTAATCACATCCCCAAATTCATGGGTCAGGCAGCAGGATGAAGACCTCTTGCTGGCTTACTTGTGGCAGAAGCCAACAAACCCCAAATAAGTCAAGCAGCTGGCTGGAAGTCTCTGCTGGATCACAAAGTTCTGGAAAATGTGCAAAGACATGAAAAGTAAATGACACTCTTATGTAACCCATGAATTTTTTTAAAAAGTCAGCAAGTAAATTAAAAAAGTGAGTGAAGGGAGACATTGTACAGTGTAAGATGAGAAAAAATAGTTTATAAATTATCAAGGGTTTGTGAGAGTAGGAGAGAAGGGGTAAAATGAGAAGCTGATACCAAGGGTTCCAGTAGAAAGAAAATGTTTTGAGAATGACATGCTTGACACAATGGATGGAAATATGGATTGTGATAAGCATTGTACGAGCCCCCAATAGTATGATTTCTTTAAGTAAAGAGATTGAATCAATAATTCAAAACTTTCTTCTAAAAAGAAAAGTGTAGGAAAAGATGGATCCACTTAAAAATTCTACCAAATATCTAAAGAATGAACACAAATCTTTGTCAAATTGATTGAGAAAATGATAAAAGAACGCTTCTTAATTCAAATAATAAGTATTATCTTTATAACAAAAGCAAATAAAGATACAAGGAAGGAAACAGTATTCCATATGGATGTAAAACTCCCCATTGGAATACTAATAACCTGAACCCAACAGTGTGTACTAAAGATTATTCACCATCAGTCATCTGAAATTTTATCCCAGGAATGTAAGATTGGATCAGTTTTTTAAAATCGATCTAATAAACACCACTAGTATAGAGAACCATAAGATTATCTCAACCGATGCAGAATAGGCATTTGGCAATATCCAACACCTTTTCATGATAAAAACACTCAACAAATGAATAAGAGAACTTCCGTAAGATGACACAGAGCACTTGTGGAAAAACCCACTGCAAACATCAATCCTTTTCAATGGTAAAAGATGGAACACTTTCTCCCTAAAATCAAGAACAAGGAAAGCATGGACACTTTCGGTAGTATTTTTCAATATTATGATGGGAATCCCCTCCAGATGAATTATGCAAGAAAAACGAGAGGCATCCACATTTGAAAAGAATTAAAACGAATTTGACATAGTAGTTAATGCTTTAGACTTCAAGTCCTAAGGTCAGTAGTTCTAAACCATCAGCCAGCTCCATGGAAGAAAGTCTGGGCTTTCCACTCCCACACACAGATTGTCTCAGAAACTCACGGGACTGTTCTATCTTGTCCTGTAGGGTAGCTGTGAGTTGGCTTTGATTCAATCGCACTGAGTTTGCTTTTACATCTTAAAAATTGTGTAGAAATCCATCCACATCAAAAATCTGCTAGAGCTAATAAACAAGCTTCAAGATACAATACCAAATGCAAAAATCACCTACATACCAGCTATATTATTTATTTCATAAATAATAAAAAATAATAAAGCAACTATAATAAATAATTTTAAATTTAACACACAAAGTAAGCAAAATATGTATACATTAAAAGCTACAAAGCACTGCTAAAAGAAAGTAAAGAAAATCTAATAAATAGACACCATGTGTTCATAGTTTGCATAATTTACTACTCTCAAAATGGTAGAACTCCTTCAAAAAAAACCTACAGATTGAAAGCAATTCCTATTAAGATCCTAGTAATCCTTGTTTTTAAGAAATAAAAAAGTTGATCTTTAAAATGGCAAGCAATTACAAGAGGCTCCAAGTAACCAAAACAATCTTGGAAATGGAAAACAAAGTCGGAGATCCACATAAGCTGGTTTTAAAACTTACTCTAGAATGATAATAACAAACAGTGTGGTGGTGCTATAGAAATGGACAAATGGATTGGAACAGAAGGTCCTGGAATAAACTTAAACAAGATCAAAAAGGTTTATGAAAAAATAAAATTAAAAGATAATATTTCCATAGACTTTTTAAAGACACCATATATTTTTGGTCAATTAATTATTAAGAAAGATATCAGAAGCATTTCCTGGAGAAGGAGTAAATTTTTGTCGTTCAATAAAATGGTCTTGAGAGGCTTGATCACATGCAAAAGAATGAAGTCAGCTATATTTTGAGCTATAAAGATTCGCTCAAAATGAGACACAGCCTGATTATCAGGACTGAAAATTTTAAAGTATTAAAGCAAAACATCAGAGTAAATCCTTATGAATTAGATAGGAAGCTAATTCTTCAATATGACACCAAAAGTATCAGAAAAAAAGGAGATAGATAAATTTCAGTTTACCAAAATTTAAAATATTTGGTGTGAGAAGATGTTGAGATTTTAAAAGACAACCTACATAATGGGAGAAAATACTTTTCATTCATAAGGTTTTCATATCCAGATTATATAAAGAATTGCAAAACTCAACCACAAATAGACAATTTTTCCCAATAATTTTATTGGGGACTCTTACAGCTCTTGTAGCATTCCGTATATCATTTGTATCAAACGTATTTGTACACATGTTGCCATCTTCATTTCCAAATATTTTCTACTTGAGCCCTTGGTATAAACTCTACCCTTTTTTTATATAAATCATTTTTATTAGGGGCTCATACAACTCTCATCACAATTAATACATACGTTAATTGTATGCAGACTACATTTGCACACTTGTTGCCATCATCACTCTCAAAACATCCTCCCTCCACTCAGGCCCCCAGTACCAGCTCCCCATACTGCCTCTCCCTCGCCATACCCCCTCCCCCATGGACCCTTAATAATTTACGCATTGTTATTACTTTTTCATATTGTACACTGTCCAATGTGTCCCTTTACTCACTTCACTGTTGACAAATAGGCAGTTTTAAAAACAAGAGGAGTTGACTAGATATTTCTCTAAATAAGATAGACAAATCATCAGTGAACGTATTAGAACATGTTCTTCACAGTTATTAGGAAATCTAAAACAAAATCACGAGCTACCTGTGGTCGTTACATAATCTGGTATCAAATTGAGAGGATTACAAGTGAAGGAATGGAGTCTGACCTATCAATCAAGATATAATCAATGAGGCCTCTGTGTAGTCATGGTCTTCTCCTGTATTTTCCTCCTTGGTGGCACAAGACACACTCTTCGCTCACTCCCTTTGTAGACGCTCAACCGAGAAGGTTGACTCCTGTTGAGACATCCCTGAGGAGACGCCACAGGGTCTTCTCCTGATGCAGTCCTGGGCGCTGGAGCAGCTGTGTGGAGAACCCTGCTAGCACTGAGATGCTGACACACTCATTGACTCATCTTCCCTCCAGCACTCAGCGTCATTGTACGTGTTTTATGAGATTGAGGAGGACTTTGTAGATTGGTGCTAAACATATGGGCTAATGCTGGGTTTGTGGACTTGGACAGCACTGGGTTGGGATGCTTTGTTTTGTTTTGTTTTGTTTTGTTTTTAGGCATCACTGCCCTCAGGTGGTGGAGTAGGAGGCCCAGCCTTTGCTCCGTGGAGCTGGAATCGAACCTCCATCCCAGCGGGCCGCCGTCCCACACACAACCACTATACCACCGGGGCTCAGCCCTTGGGTTGTTTTCTTAATGTACAGTTATCCTTTATATAAAACTCTCTCTTATACACATATGAGTTTCTTTATCTCGTCTGCCCCGATTAACACACTACCTATGTTAGTTTAGGTAAATTAGGGGAACAAATCCACAGAAAATCATATGTTTCTTTATCTAGTCTACCCCGATTAACACACTACCTGTGTTCGTCTGGGTAAACTAGGGAAACAAATCCACAGAGACTCATGTGTATAAGAGAGAGTTTAATAGAAAGGGCAAGTGTACATTAAGAAAGCATCCCAACCCAGTTCAGCTCAAGTCCATAGGTCTTATATTAGTCCCTATGTCCAATATCAGCCTATGAAGTTCTCTTCAGACTCATGAAACACAAGCAGTGATGCTGAATGCAGGACTAGCACAGGTCAGTGTGTGTAAAGTCAGTGGCAGTAGAAGAGTCTCCATGTCAGTAGGGGTCTCTGTGTGGCTCCTCCAGTTCCCAGGGCTGCATCAGGGTAGATCCATGTGGCTTCTCCTCAGGGATGTTTCACAGTGAGCCTTGTCAGTTCAAGCAGGGAACGGGCTAAGGCAGCTGCACCCTGGACTTATTCTCAGAGATCAAGAGAGCTGAGAACCAAAAAGGTGTGACTCACCGAAACGTTTCTCTCTCTGCCCTTCAATTAATCCCGCATGGGTTTATCAGACTGGTTGGCACAATAAACCTTAACAATCCCACTACCATTTCACACTGCTAGAATGAATTATGAAACAAAAGCAAAACCTGAAAATATTGTTTGTGAAGTATGAGCCACAGAAGATAAAAAATGGTGTAGCTCCTGTGGGGAAAAGTTTATTCGTTCCTTAAGAATTTAGAAACAGAATTACTTTGTTGTTTTTGTTAGGTGCCCTGGAATCAATCAGAATCAATTCTGACTCATGGGTTCCCATCCCATGGACAACAGAATGAGACACTGCCCAATTCTGGACCACGTTGACACTCACTTCCAAGATTGAGCACCTTGTTGAAGCCACTGTGTCAATGTTTCTAGTTAAGGATCTTCCTCTCTTTGCTTTGCAGACTCTACCAAGCATCCTGTTCTTCTCCAGGGACTTGAGCCTCCTGATACTATGTCTAAAATACTTGAGAGTAAGTCTTGGTAAGTAGCTTTCAAAATATTCTGGAATTAAAAAAAAAAAAACTAGGGGGAAAGAGGAGCTTATGGTGGGGGCTCAAGTAGAAAATGTTTGGAAATGAATATGGCAACATGTGTACAAGTGTGCTTAATACAAATGATGTATTGAATGTTATAAGAGCTGCAAGAGCCCCCAATAAAATCTATTTTTTAAAAAAGCATTCTGCTGAGCTCCAGTGGCGTAGTGGTTGTGCGAGGGACTGCAGCCCAGTGGGATGGAGGTTCAAGTCCAGCAGAGACTGCACAGGAGCAAAGGCCGGGCCTCCTACTCCCACCACCAGAGGGCAGTGACGCCCTCCCTAAAAAAAAAGCATTCTGGTTGGACTTATAACACAGATTTGTTTGTTCTTTTGGTAATCCATATGTATTTCATATTCTTGGTCAACAACATAGTGCAAAGGCATCAATTCTGTTTCCCGTTTTCATTGTTCAGCTTTCACAAAAATATATGATCGTGGGGGCGCCTAATGCAGAGTGGGGAAGAGGCACTCTGTGGTACTGAGGTTTTTTGTGGCAACTTGGTTGGGTCATGGTTCTCAGTAGTTTGGCAGTAACACACTAGGATGTGAGCTAACACAATGTAATCAACTCCATGGTGGTAGTTAACATGACGTAGTTAGCTCTGAGAGCCAGAACTTGTAGCTAAGTGAAACCCCTTGATTAGGTCATAGTCTCGATGGAATTGGAGGAAAGACTCCTTAGGGTGTGGCCCATGCCTTTTTAAGTGGGCATTGTGGGAAAGCACTTCTGTTTAATTATAGCACTTCTGCTAGGTCTGGATCCATAGGAAAAGAGAGGCTGATCTGGCTATGAGCCACTGTTACACTCGAACTGTACACATTTCAATCAACAGTCCAATGCTTGATCCACGGTGTCCCTGGGGCATCTCTATACTGAACTTGGGGGGGATTCTTCCTTCAAAAACTTGTTCCTGGGACCACATGAACCAGAGTGGGTCTCTTCTTTCTTAACCCCAAATCTTACGGTCCAAAGGTTAATTTTGATGCGCACCAGCAAACCTAGAGGGCATGTTAGAACTCCCCTCGGGTGGTCCGAGCCTGCATCATTTTGCTTGTGGAGCAGCTGGTGAATTCAAACTGCTGACCTTGTGACTAGCTGTCCATCTAATAGCCCTCTGCGCCACCAGGGTTCCTTCCTTAGGAAGTTATCAAACACCAGATTTAAACCTGTTTATTTCTAGATCTCTAACTTGACGCAGGCAATCTAAGATCAAGGCTTCTAAGTACTGAAAAACTAGTTTTACTTTAATAATCTCTTGTATTAATTAAAGAAAACGTCTTCTGTAATATCTAATTCAAGTTACTCGAAGAGATGTTGATTCTACGACTGATACATATACAAAAGTCTGTTAAAATTAATAACGAATTTCCACAATAAAACAATAAAATTCATAAGCATATATGTGTTAGGAAATAAAAATTGAGGTCCTTGGAGGAAATATACATGTACACATACATGTATGTATATTTCCTTTTTATACCACTCAGAAAACAGTTTGTCAGTAGTGCACTTTCGAATAGTGCTGCTTAATTAAAAATTACACAAAGCAGTTCACTAGTGGAGGCGGGGGACAGATGAAATTCAAATGAAATGTTTCTAGGGTTAGAAGTCTTTTCAAAAGGTTCTCAAGATGGACTTTGATCTATCTCCCTAGCCGACCTATAGCCAGCTTTCATTCAAGCAGGCGCTATTTGGAGTGAAAGTAGAACACTCATGGAACCTCAAAAACAGACTATCAGGCTCGAATGTCACTCATTACTTGAGTTTCTCTTTATGATCTCCTGTGTTATGAATATTAAGAACTATATAATCGTTTAAAAATGGCACAGACATAAAGCCACACAAACATGCAAAAGGAACTAGGTCATTGCGAGCTGTGTTGTTAGTTAGGTCAAGCCATGTTCAAATTATTGAGAAGGTTCACTGAAGGTGGCCCAGTGAGTCTTGGTAATGGAATGCCAGTTCTGCCGCACGAATAGACTGGAGCAGTGGTGGGATTCAAATAGTCTAGCACTAGTTCGCTGTCCTAATGACCATTTTTAGTATTGTAGATATATACACCTTGGAAAAGTAATTTATTATTTCATACAGTTAATACTTAAATAAGAAAAATAGAAGAAGCATGCAAACTAGATTGCTATATGGAAGAGTTTTAAAATAATAATGGAAAATATTAGTACTGACAAAAAACAGTAAGAGTTTTATTTAAATTTTTCTATATTGCTTCTTGTCAGGCCTCCTCAAGCATCACTGATTGTATGAGTTATCCTTAGTTATCCTTCCACTGTAGGAGTGGGATCCCATTCCTTCAGAAGTAGTCCAACTAGTCCAGAATCATTAGACTTCTCTGAATATACTATGTTCATCTTTGAAAATTCTCTTTCTGCTTCTGCTGAACTTACAGTGCTTATTTCTTTATCTCTTTGAACACTTTCAGGAATTGCATATTTCACTCATAAAAATATCTTGTGGAATTTGGGGCATTGTTTGGCATCTTTTTCCTTTACATTCTAGTTGTTTACTGATGTAACAAATACAAAGGAATAAAATGTTGCATTTCACCAAGGGTAAATGAACATTATGAAATGAATAGGTAAATATTACAAACTTAGTTCTCTTTTTTTAAACATATGGACAGAATGAACATTACTACAGGTGCTTAGAACACTACGTTGCATAGATTTTTAAAAAGTAAGAAATATAAGTATATGATTTCCACCTTAAAAAGAACCCCTGATGACAAGAGCCGTTTTAAAAACTGGTGTACCAATCTCAACAAAAAATTAGCTATTGGTTCAGCCAACCCCGTGCGAATCATCTGAGCCCCAGCACTGGAGCGGAGGCACTTCATCTTATCCAGGGACAACACATGTTCAAAACAGAAGGGTTTCATGTCCCACTGGGCATGGACCAGACCACACAAAGGTTGTGCAACAGGGCAGGCAGCAGGCGGATCAAAGAAACCAAGTCCCCAAGGAATCCTGCAAATAGACTCCTGACTTAGGAGCAGACCCAATTGGAAAACGCTTATAAGGGTCTGCAGACAGACCTGAAACTATCTTTTTTTTTTTTCTTTTGCCCTCTGTCTATCTACGTAAGATAAGCAGGACAAGCAATGCTGAGGAGAGAACTATGGGACTGGTGGGCCCATGGGGCACATGGGAGAGGATGGGGCTGGGAGGGGGTGTGGGGAGCCAACAAACTCAGGGATGAGGGAACAGAACGAGATTTTAAAATGATGGTGAGGAGACCTGGTGAGGTTTGATCAAGAGCCAGATATACAAGAGGAATTACTGAGAGCTGAGTGGAGGGTGAGCAGGATAGCGGGACAGGAGGGAGGTGAAAGGAAACAGAAGAAAGAAGTAATTTTAAAATGTTATTTTTAGAGCTATAGCTATAGGTACATATATATGTAAATATATTAATTTATAATGAAAGGGTTAGAGGTACATAGATTTATATGTTAAGTATTAAGATAGCAGCTGGACGTTGGGTCTCTCCTCAAGGCCTCCTTGTATTTAGCAAGAAGAGTTTGTTCTAATAACCTGGCACTCTTTGATACACACTTTTCCGACACAATCACTAAAGACAAATGTGTGCATAAGTAAATGTGGTGAAGAAAGTGGATGGTGGGTGCCTGGCTATCCAAAGATATAGCATCTGGTGTTTTAAAGGCTTCAAGTTAAATAAGCAGCCATCTAACAGGGAAGCAAACAAGCCCACATGGAAGAAACACACCAGCAAATGTAATCATGAGGTATCAACAGGATCAGTTATCAAAAGATCTAAAACAAACAATTATATTGATGTAATTAGAGTGGAGACCCAAAGCCCATCTGTGGACAATTTGACATCCCTCCAAGGAAGGATTGCAAGAAAGGGACGATTCAATCAGGGTGCAGTATAACACTAATGAAACACACTCATTCCTCTAGTTCCTGAATGCTTCCTTTTCCAATCCCCCACCCCACTACCCTGATCTAGTTCTACCTTACAAATCCAGCTAAAATGGAGTGAACAGATGAGAGCTCTTGACACATGAATTCAGGACAGATAAGATCCTCAGGAACAGTAGTGAAAGTAGGGATATCATGAGGGTAGGGGGATGGTGGGGGCAGGGGAAGAGGAAGAGGAAGAAAGGGGGAACCCATCACAAGGTTGGATATATAGTCCTTCCAACTGCCCCCTCCCCCCGCCCTCCGCCCAGACAAATACAGAAATGTGAGTGAAGGGAGACAACAGACAGTGTAAGACACGAAATAACAACATTAACACAGAATTGACGAAATTCATGAGGGTGGGAGAGTGGAGGAGGTAGGGGGGAAAAAGAGGAGCTGAAACCACGGACTCAAGTAGAAAGAAAACGTTTTTGAAAATAATGTCAATCTACGTATAAGAGTGCTTAATAGAATTGAATGATGGATTGTCATAAGATTTGTGAGAGCCCCCAATAAAATGATTAATAAAAAGAAAATAAGGGCTGAGCCCTGGTGGTGTAGCCCACTGGGTTGGAGGTTCAAATCCAGCAGCAGCTCTCCAGGAGCAAGGCTGGGCCTCCTATTCCCACCAGTGATGCCAAAAAAAGAGAAAAGAAACAATTAAAATAGATAATAAAAATAAAAGATGTCTAAATAGCTGAGGTCCGGTGGCGCAGTGGTTGTGTGCGGCACTGCGGCCCACTGGGTTGGTGGTTTGAATCCAGCAGCAGCTCTCCAGGCGCAAGGCTGGGCTTCCTACTCCCACCATGGCAGTGATGCGAGAAAAAAAACAAAATAAAATAAAGGATGTCTGAAAAGGACTATCACACACAAAAACAAAACAATAAAACTAGAAGGTGTCACTGCCATTCTCCACTGCTTTAAGTGATTGCACCCAAAATATTCCTGCAAATCCAGACAGCAATAGCAACGGTGAAGCAACGGTGAATAGAAACGGTATTTTCCAGAACCTTCACAGACCTGTGCAAAACAAAATGACCCTGAGAGTGCCACCTGGAAATGGCATGGGAGACCAGTTCTGACTTCCTCTAGGGTCCCCATTGCCTTGAGGCAGAGGTCAGCCATACCTTCATGCAGCATTCTTCTGTACCCTGCCTGACATGAAACATTCTGCCCACACCTTCTACTTCCATGCTGCGTTTGGGGACTCATTTCAATGGTCCCCCAGTACACATCGAAGATACTCGCAATGAAAGGGGTGTGTGAGGGGAGTTAGGAGCCCTGCTGGCTTAGTAGTTACTCAGTGGGCGGCAATCCATAGGTCAGTAGTTCTAAACCACCAGCCGCTCCACGGGAGAAAGACTAGACTTTCTGCTCTGCAAACAGTTACAGTCTCTGAAACTCACATGGCAGTGCTACCTGGTCCTGTCGGGCTGCTATGAGTTGGTATCAACTTCATGGCAGTGAATCGAGTTATTAGGGAACTTAATAAGTTGCTATAAGTCAGGGTCAGTTAGCAAAATAAGGAAACAATCTTTGGTCCACAACACTACCTCTCCTCAGCCAGCACCTACGTCACTCTCTGGACTTCAGCTTCTCAGCCACACAGTCCGTTGGCCAGGAAACCTTCCTCTTGCACTGTCTCACAGTCACATAGTCTTGGTCTTGATGAGGAGCAGGTAGCCCATACTTTCTTCTTCTATCCCCTCCCCCTCAATAATTTTATTGGAACATTATTTATCATATGATTCAATAGTTCAGTCGTTCAATCATATCAAGAAGAAATGTACAATATCAATTTTAGAACATAGTTGTGCAATCACAATCCGTTCAGTATTCCCTCTCCCCTCCTGCCTTCATTGTTTAATCCTGAAATCTGCTTTGCCTCCCTATCACCAACCCGCCCACCCCTATAACCCTTATGAATTTATTGCAGCTGTTATTATCACTGTGCATCCACTCCTCCTACGCTTCACAAACTAGAAAACCCAACAGAAACAATAGAAAAGCAAAATTGAAATAAGGTGGTAGGATTAAAAGAATAATAATAATATAAAGATAAAAATGCAAACTGAGTAGGAAAGAAAGACCCCCATTAACATTTAAAAGGTCAGGGAAGAAATTTCTAACATGCAAGTAAGAGATACTTGCATTCAGAAATAAATTCAGGTCCCACATATAGGGTGGTCAACTGACCAAGTATCAAGTTCAGTTTTATATAATCAAGATGACAATGGTCTTTGCCTGATAGTAAGTCTGAGACTCTTATCTGTGGCTAGGGGGCATCTGCCAGTGGCTTGGTCTGACTGGATACTTTATATATGACTTTTGGGCTCCCACTGCCCTCCACAGACTTCTACAAATTGGGTGTTTATAATTTTTATAAAAAAACATTCCTTTTAGGGGGCTGAGCCCCGGTGGCATAGTGGTAGAGTGTGGGACTGCGACCCACTGGCTTGGCAGTTCAAATCCAACAGTAGCTCTCCAGGAGCAAGGCTGGACCTCCCACTCCCACCAGAGGGCAGTGATGCCCCCCCCCCAAAAACAAACAAACAAAAAACATTCCTTTTGCCATATTCCAACTGTGTGATCATCATCTTTGGATAACATAAGCCATTATGCTTATTCCATGTAGACTTGGTTGTATCCTCACTTATATGGCTGCTTATTTAAATACAAGTCTTTAAGATCTCAGACAGCATCTCTTTTTAAATTTTTTAATCATTTTATTGGGGGCTCATACAGCTCTTGTCACATTGCATACATACATACATAGTATATTTGTTGCCATTATAATTTTCTAAACATTTTCTTTCTACTTGAGGCCTTGCTATCAGCTTCTCATTTTCCCCCTCTCTCCTCCACTGTCCCTCCCTCACAATAATTTATAAATTATTATTTTTTTCATGTCTTACATTGACCAATGTAACTCTTTGCCCACTGTTGTCCATCCCCCAGGGAAGGGGATATATGTAGTTCATTGTGATCAGTTCCCTCTTTCTCCCCTCACCTGCCACTTACCCTCCTGGTATCACTACGCTCATTATTGGTCTTGAGGGGCTTATCTGTCTGGATTCCCTATGTTTCCAATTCTTATGACATACTGTCATCTAGAATCGGGGTCATGATGGGGGTGGGGCAAGGAAGCATTAAAAAACTAGAGGAAAGTTGTATGCTTCATTGGTGCTGTACTGCACCCTGACAGGCTTGTTTCTTCCTTGTGACCCTTCTGTAAGGGGATGTCCAATTGTCTACTGATAAGCTTTGGGTCTCTACTCCGCACTCACGTTCATTCACATTGATATGATTTTTGGGGGGGTCTTTGAAGCCTGGTACCTGATCCCATGGACACCTCATGTTCACACAGGCTGGTGTGCTTCTTCTATGTGGAACTTATTGCTTCTCAGCTAAATGGCCACTTGTTTGTATTGAAAACTTTAAGACCCGAAGCACCGTATCTTTTGATAGCCTGGCACTATCTACTTTCCTCACCACACTTTGTTGTAGCCCCCTTATCTTCAGTGAGCCTTTCGTGAAGGGTTGAGCAGGGCCAAGTTATCAGAATTAATTCTTCTTGAATTGGGACTAGAATTAAGTAGGAGGCTAGACACCATCTGCTTGTCTGTGTAAATAACAAGTTGCAACAAAATATGTAAGAATTGCTGAATGTAAAAGTCGTGATGGCTCTGTAGACCACCTATACCCCAATATGAAGGTCTTTTTCTTAATAAGAAAGAAAGAAAATAACAAGAGACCCAATTAAGAGATGAGAAAAAGATATGAATACACAGTTCACCAAAAATGAAGTACAAATGGCTAACAAGCACATGAAAAAATGCTCCTGAACATTAGCCATCAAGGAGATACAAATTAAAACCACAAAGAGATACCACTTTAGACCTACAATGCCAGTCCAAATTAAAAACAACAATAAACCTCGAAAACAACAAATGTGGAGAGAGTGGAACTCATATACACTGCTGGTGAACTTATATTCAGCCGCTGTGGAAAACAATATGGCGATACTTAACACAACTGGAAATTGAAATCCCATATGACACAGCAACAAAGTCCACATGGAAGAGGCACACCTGTGTGACCGTGAGATGTTCATGCGATGAGGTATCAGCATCAAAGACACAGAACAAAAAGATCATATCAATGCGAATGAGGGTGAGTGCAGAGCAGAGACCCAAAGCTCATCAATAGACAACTGGACAAATCTTAGGAGCCAATTCCTGAACAAAAGGAAAGAAGGCTGCCTACTGGCCATGAGTCATACATCGTCTCCCTTCTGCGCACTTCACAAAAGCCAACGGATGTTTTCCTGTTCCCATCAGGGCAGTGATGCCACACACACAAAAATGGCAATGACTGTGAAGGAGACCCCACAATGCCTGTAGTCACTCCTTCAAGAGGGAGGAATTGGGAGTTAACCATGCACTTGAGACTATCCAACATCAAAACAAGGCTGAGGCATATCAATGGGCTCTTACAGGAATGGAAGCAGAAGTTTTCCAGAAATTCAAGCGAAGACCAGGAGAGGGGAACATCCCTGTGCAGGAGACACTGATAGTTCTGCTGGTGGGTATGGTGTGTGATTGGGGAGAACTAGCCTCACAGTGGGAAGGGATGCTAAACATGAGTGTGGGGAACCTAGGCAGGCAATGGACCAGATTTCATGTTCCTGGGCAAACACTACAAACACGTTTCTACCCAACCTTCAGTGAGCCATGCCATGGACTAAGCACCATGTTAGGATGGCCATGGAAGCTGTTCTTGCAGGCAGCATTGTATATAATTCAGCAGTTACACCAGAAGGATTCAACATAGAGGCTCCACTGAATGAAGTAACCCTACCTTGAAGCTGCCTGAACCCTTGAACTGAAGACGGGAAAACTTGGATGGAAGAGGAAGCAGAAAATGGTGCCCCAGGACTGTGTAAAGTGGCAATCATTGGGGGAAACCCCCGGCTTGGTGGGTGTCCAATGAAAAGGGACCCAGGATCATCATACATGCCCAGCTTTTGGTGGCACAGCAGATAGGGTTCTACACTTGGAACAATTGATCCAGGAATGGGAGCTTGAGCTGCATAGGACAAATGTGTGAGTTGTAGCTCAAGGTGGAACTGTACTCACATAGACTCCTCATGCAAACAGTATCTGGAATGCTGGATCACTTTTAGTGCAATCCACTTATACCCCAGAGGCGTGAATGGCAATGCTACACATCTTTGTTTATATTGGTTTTTGTTTTCCTGCTTGTACCATGCTTTTCTCTCTCTTTTTTCCTTTGTGTGTTCTGTGTGTTTGGTTGCTGATGGGGTTATGGTATTGATATTGGTGCAGTTGGTCTTTTGATTTTTGTCATATTATGACCACCAAAGTAAATCTGAGATGTGCAAACCCTATGTGGGATTTCAATTTCCAATTGCTTTACGTATCATCATATTGTTTCACAGTGGCTGAATATAAGTTCACCAGCAGTGTATATGAGTTTTACTCTCTCCACATCCTCTCTAGCATTTGTTGTTTTTGGAGTTTGTTGTTGTTATCGTTTTTAATTTGGACTGGCATTGTAGGTCTAAAGTAGTATCTCTTTGTGGTTTTAATTTGTATCACCCTGATGGCTAATGATCAGAAGCATTTTTTCATGTGCTTGTTAGCCATTTGTACTTCATTTTTGGTGAACTGTGTATTCATATCTTTTTATCATCTCTTAATTGGGTCTCTTGTTATTTTATTTCTTTCTTTAGTAAAAAAAAAACCTTTTTATTGGGACATAGGTGGTCTACAGAGCCATCATGACTTTTGCATTCAGTAATTTGTATACGTTTTCTTGTACCTTGTTATTTTCTTATAGAGATGTTATCATTCTGTTTATCTTGGTAATTAGCTCTTTGTCTGATGTGTCAATGGTAAAATTTTCCCCCATCTATGAGCTCTCATTTCACTCTCCTTATGAAATCTTTTCATGTGCATGAATGATCTAATATTAACATGTCTCAAACGTCTATCTTGTCTCCTGTCGAATGTGCCTCTTCTGTTGTACTTGGTAGTCAATGTATGGCTGGCAATAGGGCCCTACTGGGATTTACATTTAGGTCTTTAACCTATCTTGGGCTCTTTTTTGTTCATGGGGGAAGGTATGTGTCTTGTCTTCTGCATATGGAAATCCAGTTTTCCAACATAATTCATTGAAGAGGCTGTCTTTCTCTCATTGGATATTTCTAGGTCCTTTGTCAAAGATTACGTGCTGTGTTAGTCTATGTTGACTAGAGAAACAAATCCAGGAACACTTGCATATGTGTGTAAAAGAGAGTTTTATATCAAACAAACTATATATTGAGGCAACATCCCGTCCCAGTTCTGTTCAATCCCATAAGTCCAATATTAGCCCATATGCCCCTTACTAGTCCTTAAATTCCTTTTTAGATTCACACAGCACATGCAATGATGCTGAATGCAAGAAGATCACAATCCAGTGGTGGATCTAGTGGCAGTGGAAGCATCTTAGCACCAATGTGGGTCCCCATGTGGCTCCTCCAGCTCCAGGGCTCTGGCTCCCATCAGTGTAGCTCCATCTGGCTTGTGAACAGAAAGTTAAGCAGAGGAAGAGTGTCCTGCCTCCAGGGAGGAAGAAGAAGTTCCCATGAGAAGACCATGCCCATAAGGAGGGATTGATGAGGCTGTGACTCCAAGGACAGACTCTAGATTTTACCCCCTCATTCTTTTTATCAAGTTGACATAAAATTGTGATGAATTTCACTTTGGGTTTTCTGTTCTAAACCTTTGGTCCATGCATTTATCATTGCACCAGTACCAGGCTGTTTTGACTACTGTGGTTATCTGTAGTTGGTTTTTAGGTCTGGGGATGCTCGGCCTCCTACTTAGTTCTACGTTTTAAGATGCTCTTTGCTTATCCTGGGTCTTTTGCCTGCTCGTATGAAATTGGTAGTTGGTTTCTCCATTTCTTTAAAGAATTTTCTGGAGATTTGAAGTGATTTTGTGTTGTATCTATAGATTGTTTTAGGCAGTATTGTCATTTTCATGATATTAAGTCTGCCTATCCGTGAGCATGGGCTATTCTTCCACTTATATAGGTCCTTTTTAGTTTGTTATAGTAATGTTCTGTAGTTTTCTCTATATTGTTCATTTGTTTCTTTAATTGAATTTTTTCTAAATATTTCCTCTTTTGTGTGGTTGTTGTAAATGATATAGATTTCTTAATGTCTTTTTTGTAGCACCCCTCACCGCCATACAGGAATCTGATGGATTTCTGTTGTTAACTTTGTGACCTTGTTGAATTACTTGATCTTTTCCAGCAGGGGTTTTATGGAGACTTTTAGGTTTTCTATATTTAGGATTATATCATCTGTTAATAGGGAGAGTTTCACTTCTTTTTTTTTTTTTTTTTTTTTTTTTTTTTTTTTTTTTTTTTTTTTTTTTTTTTTTTTTGCCTATTTGTAGTCCCGTGATTTCTTTTCATTGCCTGAGGACTCCAGCTAAAACTTTCTGCATGATGCTGAATAAGAGTGGTAATAGGGGCCATTAATACCTGCTCCTGTTTTCAGTAAGAATGTTTCTAGCTTTTCCCTATTGAGCATGATATTAACTGTTGGTTTCTCATAAATAATTTTATTATGTTGAACAATTTCCTGTCTATTCCTCTTTTGTTGAGTGTTTTGAACAGAAATGCATGCTGAATATTGTCAAATGCAGAAAACTGCACCACTTGATATGATCATGTGGTTTTTATTTCTTTTCTTGATTATATGCTGAATTGTACTGACAGCCTTTCAAATATTGAACCATTCTTGCACACCTGGAATGAATCCTACTTGATTGTAGTGAATTTTTTTATATTCTGTTATATTCTATTTAGCCCATACTTTCAATGCTGCCCCTCTATACCTCCATGCTACCATCTCTGATATCTTGGTCTTGGTCATTTCAAACAGAAATGGTCTCTGTGTGTGTCCAAGATGACTGTCATATACAAATGAATGACTTTGATGGAGGTATGGTTTTTGTCCTATAGCAAACCATACTCCCAAGGAAACAAGAGGTGTTACTTGGTTCGCACTCCCTACAAAGATCAGCACATAATTCCACATTAATCCTGTCCATTAGTATAGCAGAAACTCCCTCCAAAATGGGATTATAGCCACAAGCAAAATACAGAAGTATAATCTATCACACAAGGAATTATAGTCATAAGAGCCATATTAATTGACTACCCCTTGGTGCTGAAATAAAAATTAACTCTACCAAAAGAGAAAACCATTTTTCCAACTTTTTTTGAGTCATAAAAACCTAGGCATATGTGGCAGTTAATTTCCTGTCAACTTGAGTGAAGGAATGGAGTTTAATGTGTCAACCAGGTCATAGCCAATGATTCCTCTAAGTGAGCATGGCCTTCTCCTGAGAATTCTAGGAACTTCTCTCGTCCTCCCTGGAGGTGGGATGCACTCTTTCTCTGCTTCACATTCCTGATGACAAGCCGCATGGAGCCACACTGATGACAGACATAGCCCTGGAGGTGAAGGAGCCAGATGGAGACCTGTACTAGGGCTAAGCTATTTCTACCACCACTAGATCCCCCACTGCCCTGTTATCTTTCTGTCTTCACCATCATTGCTTGTGCTGTGTGAGGAATTGATGGACTACTATGGGGCATATGAGCTACTATCAGACTTATGAACTTGATCTGGACTGGACTGGGAAGTTTTCTCAATATACAATATCTCTGATCTAAAGCACTCTTTTATACATATATGAGTGTCTCTGGATTTGTTTCTATAGTCAACACATACTAACACAGCATATAAACAGAACAACTGGAATAAGCTGCAACAACAGTAGTTAAAAGTGTTTGAAAACAGAGCAGAGATGAAATGAACGCGCTTTTCACAATTCCTAGGTGAAAATACACACAGCAAGACTTATGAGACTTAAAGTCTCTGAAAAATCTCAAAACATGAGTGTGTAAATCCAAGAGTGCTCACCTTGTGAGCTCCCGAGGGGTCCATAAAAATGTGTGGGAAAGACACTTTGATGTTGGTATAGGTACATTGTTAGAGACAATAACTGAGCTAATAGTTTCTTGGTGGTATGGCAGAGGAATTTGGGGGGAATAGGGAGTTAATAACAACAAGAACAAGAAAGAAGAAAATGGGCTAAGCCTCCATGGCGTAGTGGTTGTGCGCAGGACTGCGGCCCACTGGGATGGAGGTTCAATTCCAGCAGCGACTCCACAGGACCAAAGGCTGGGCCTCCTATTCTCACCACCAGAGGGCAGTGATGGCCCCCTCCCAAAAAAGAAGATAATGTTCTAAAATTGTCTGTGGTAATGATCATAACATTCATAACTGTTGAATTGCATGTTATATGGATTATGTGCCAATAAAATCTTTGTTTAAAATGAAAAAAAAGAAAGACACTTTGGTCCCTCTGGCACCAATTCCTTGACACCCAGAGAGAATTCAAGAGACCTTAATTGCAAATAAAATTTATAGAAATATATTTAGTAAGTCTTAAACAGGACAAAGGTAAAGACAATACATTCAGATTAGGGAGATCATTGGTAGGCGGTCATCATGGCATCTAAGGATAGCCAGAGAATTGACTAATTGGCTGCTTGACTAGGACATGGGAGGGCAAAGGAGTCTGTCATAGAAGTAGAATTGGATAAAGATCAATATAGATGTAGGCAGAACTACAGAAATGGGAAGGGAACCATGATTGAGATATATTGTGCAATACAGAATACGAGATCATTTCTCACCCCCCAAACTGGATTTTTTTCCCCCAAAATTATGCACTTAATTTTTTTTTTTTTTACAAAACAGCCTTATCACCTTCAAAGTATTTTCCATTACACTTGATACATTTGTCAAATCTTCTGTTTCATTCTAGGAAACATATTTCAAACTCATCTGTTTGGATGGCTGTCAGCACCTCCCTCGTTTTTACTTTGCTTCTTCTAAGCTGTTAAATCACTGTCCTTTCATGTTCCTCTGCATTTGCATAAACATAAAGAAGTCCCACGCATGAAGTGAGATCAGGTGAGTAAGGTGACATGCTGCTATTTGCCCCAAACTGGCAAACTGTGTGAGCAGATGCATTGTGGTGGTGAAATCAGTCCCCTCTCTGCCACAAATCAGACCTTTTTTTGTTGCACACTGTTACACAATCTTCTCAGGAATTCTATATAGAAAGCTTGATTAACAGCCTGACCTTGTGGAGTGAACTCTAAGTGCACTACAAATTGATGTTTTTGTCCGTTTGGAAGTTGACGGATGTCTAGAACATGACTTGCCATCAATGGACATTTCATCTTTTTTGAAACAAGAAAACTACTCGTACCCTTCAATTTTTGTAAGCTGTGTTCAACACCACAACGGTTTCTGCAGCATTTTTCCTGAGCAGGAAACAAAATTTCACAGCTGCATGCTGTACTCTTCAATCAGCAATCACAAAAACAACTTTTAAATGAAACTGGTTTAAATAAAAAAAATTCACTGTGATCAGAAAGAAGCTTCCCAGGTGATGTCTCTCCTAGGTGCACTAACTCAGAGTTGCTCGAAGCCAGCCCAGCAGAAGAAATGTGTGCTATGAAAATCCGCTCCACCCAGCACAATTCCAGTTCATTTTGGAAACCACCTCATAGGTTGTAAGATTAATTTGGGGCCTCTCTGACCAAAACAGACAGGATATTTTGGATTCCCAAACTCTTTTTTTTTGGGGGGGGGGGCAATCACTGCTCTCCGGTGGTGGGAGGAGGAGGCCCAGCCCCACTGCTGGAATTGAACCTCCGTCCCAGTGGGCCGCAGTCGCACAACCACTACACCACCGGGGCTCAGCCCTTGGATTCCCAAACGCAAAGGTCCTTCAAGGCCATATCCAAGGGCTCAGTGGGGTAGCAGTAACACGCTTTCTAATGCACTCTGCATAAGGGCAAGACGGTCGAATTCTTGTCGAAACTAAAAAGTGGACTTAGGGCTTTCATTGTAAACTATAATCTTCTGAAATTTTAGGACTCAGAATTTAAAATTCCAATGCAATTCCTTACTAGACTGATGATTTTTTTAAAAGTCCATTTATCATATTCAAAATGGGAACAAAATAGGAGGTCACTCATTTCCCAACCTCAAAACCTTGTACGCAGTCATAGTAGTGAAAACAGCCTGGTACAAGTACAATGGTGAATACGTAGTTCAATGGAGCACTCTAGAGAACCAGGAAATAAATCCACAATGAATGACCAAGACACATTCAACAAGAAAGAGATTGCGTCTTCAATGCGGGCAAAACTGAATAAATGAGTATTTACTGTATAGAAAATAATGACTTATTTTTTAAGACAAAAGTTACACAAGATTAATATATTAATTAAGAGGCAAAAATATATTGTTAGAGCTTTTAGCATTTTCTGGGAAGAGGGTAAAAGATAGCAATAAAAATCAGATTTTGATAACTCTTGAATACATATTATAAAAATTATGATGATTACAGGAAGATTAATCAATTTGTAAATCATTTCCTAGTTTGTAAATGAGGGTGAAGAGAATCCATATTTTAAAAGCCTACCTGACTCCAGGCTGTTGGTGAAACTTAACATTTAAGAACTCTTTTATTGGCATTGAGAAAAAGAAACTGAAATGAAAAAACAACACAGCTTGATAGCTTATGAGCTAAGGATGGAGAAACTGAATGCATTTAATAGTTGAGATTCTACTAAGTAGGAAGAATCTTAATGAAAAATATATACTTCAGAATGCATGAGTCTATTTTGAATAATCAAAATCTTGAATAACTGGAATTTTTCTGGAGTTGGAATTCTGACTATCTTTATGACTATCCTACTTCTTTATTATGATTTCTAAGAAGCCAATTTTCTCTCAAAGGATATGTTTTAAATATTAAAAATTTGAATATTGGCCTGAGCCCCGGTGGCATAAGTGATTGAGTGCAGGACTGCGGACTGCAGGTTTGGCAGTTCAAATCCAGCGATGGCTCTCAAGAGTAGCGCTGGGTAGCATCCACAACCACCAGAGGCAGTGATGCCCACAAAAAAAAATTTAATTATCACCCACTTTACACTTACCCCCAAATTAAATAGAATTAAACGTGCAAAAATAGCTGAATGTCAAGTAATACAGCCCGCTGATTTACACTGAGTTAATAATCTGCTCAGTCTGCAATTTATGTTGATTAAGGTTGGATTATTTTGTTATATGTTTATAGAATGACACAAAAGTCTCATTCACTTCTCTGTAAATGTTATTATTATCTTAAGTTTCAGTTATTTCTCACTCTTTGCCTCTTAGAGCAATTCCATATAATTTTGCTCACAATATAATTGGGAGAATAATTCAACTTAAATGAAGTTAAATAAATTTTTTTTGGGGGGTGGGCATCACTGCTCTCCGGTGGTGGGAGTAGGAGGCCCAGCTCCACTGCTGGAATTGAACCTCCATCCCAGTGGGCTGCAGTCCTGCGCACAACCACTACACCACTGGGACTCAGACCTAAATAAATATTTTTAAATACATAGGATTACCCTAGCTTCAATAAGCTGTGTGATACCTAGCATAAAATGATACTCAGCATAATAAAGATTAGACAACCACAGTGATATACTTACTTTAAAAATACAAACCTCATAGAAACTTTTCATTGTGATTTGGATGAAAAATTTCAGAGCAAATTGGTTTTCCATACAGCAATTTTTGCACATTTTGGAATTGCACTCTTTCCACTTCCTCCTTGTGGTTATCATCTCGATTACTGGTTTTTGGCTAATATGTCTTCTGAGACTTACCCCTGGGCAAATGCTGCTCTTTTAATCTCACACAATTAATTTTGTGTTTTTTAAAAAAATTTTATTAGGCATCGCTGCCCTCTGGTAGGAGTGGGAGGCCCAGCCTTGCTGCTGCTGCATTTGAACTGCCAGCCCAGTGGGCTGCAGTCCCGCACTCAACCACTATGCTACCGGGGCTCAGTCCGACAATTAATTGTTTTAAGCTATACATATCTTCTTGAGATTTTTATTCATCTTAGAGGGCTGCGTATCTTTTGACTGAAAGTTGAGCCACAGAGATGAGTTCAGCTCTAAGCTCAGAAAGTGCTTATGGGCCATAGTCTTAGTGTTCTCATCGATCAAACCAGAAAGCCTGTTTTTCTTTTATGATTTTTAATTTTGTTCCACATTTTTCTTCTATTCTATCTTAGGACTTTCTGCTGTTTATAAAGTTGTTGTGAGTGGTCTGCCACGGAGAAAGGGCACAGTCTAGTTCTGATCCCAGGATTTGGTTTCGCATGTGTGTGCGTGTGTGTGTGTGTGTGTGTGTGTGTGTGTGTATCTTTGATTTTCCTCATTCTCCTTTACTTATGACAGGGGAAAACAATAGTTACATCTTAGATGACTGTTTAAAATCTCTTAAGACTCATCAGAGTAGGATGTACAACACTGTCCTTGTAGATTACATTACTCCAATTGCACTCAGTGTCTTCCAAGACTGGTCCTGAGCCCCAAGACTAGACACTCATTCCCTTAAGGTGTTATGCCTATGAAGTTTTCATAATGTTGTGCTCTACATGTTCCATGATATCAATGGATATTTTTACAGGACATGTAAAGATATATTAGAGAAACATTCTCTGTTTAGCTTAAATATGTTCATGGAGGTAGTCTTATTTGTTTTCTTACTCCTGTTCAACTTGAATCTCTGTTTATATAGCTTATTTTTGTTACTGTTATTATGGTATTAAATATGATTAGTGTCAATCTTTGTTGCCTTTAACTCTTATGCTGCTCCCAGGGCCTGCCTTTGCCCCAATTATTTTGTTTTGATCGTTTTGTCTATAATATACAATATATAATATGCATACTTAAATGTGTATGCCAAAAAAAATTGGAGATAACTACCTGGTCAGTAGAGTGGAAGAGATCCGTATTTGTACCTAGTTCAAAGAAAAGTGAACCAATAGAATATGCAAATTATGGAGCAATATAATTGATATCACATACAAGGAAAATTTTCTGAAGATCATTCAACAACAGAAATTCAGGCCTGGCTGAGCCCTGGTGGCGTAGTGGTTGTGCGTGGGACTGTGGCCCACTGGGCTGGCAGTTCAAATCCAGGAGCAGCTCTCCAGGAACCAGGCTGGGCCTCCGACTCCCACCAGAGGGCAATGTTGCCAATCAAAAAAGAAAAGAAATTCAGGCCAGATTCAAAAGTGAATGTGGAACAAGGGATATCATGGCTAATGTCAGATGGATATTGGCTGAAAGCAGAGAATGCCAGAAAAGTGTTTACTTGTGTTTATTGACCAACAAAGGCATTTCATTGCGTGGATCACAACAAACAGATAACCTTGAGAAGAATGTGAACTCCACAGCACTTCATTGTGCTCATAGATGAAGAGGCATTTGTGTGAACAGAATAAGTGAATACTGCGGGGTTTTATATCAGGGCAGGTGTGCATGAGGTTGTATTCTTTTACGACACTTACTCAATCTGTATGCTGATTGAATCAGAAAAGTAGGATGATATGAAGAAGAATGCTGTGTCAAGATTGGAGGAAGGCTTAGTTACAACCTTGGGTGTGCAGATGGCACCCCCGTGCTTGCTGAAAGTGAGGACTTGAAGCACTTGTGGATGAAGATCAAGGATTACAACCTTAAGTCTGGATTACAACTCAGTGAAAAGAAAACCAGAATTCTCACAACTTTATCAATAGGTAACATCATGAGAGAAGGAGAAAAGGTAGAAGGTTTTTTTTTTTTCAAGGATTTCGTCTTGCATGTATCCACAACCAATGCTCTTGGAAGCAGCAGTGAAGAGCTCAAAGTGCACGTAGCATTGGGTAAATCCGCCTTAGTAGACCTCTGTAGACTATTGTTAAAAAAGGATGTGCCTGACCCAAGCCATGGTATTTTCAATCACCTCATAAGCATATGAAAGTTGGACATTGACTAAAGAAGAACAGAATAAAAAAATTTTAATTAAGAAATGATGCATTCGAATGATGATATTGGCAAAGATTGGAAACATGCCAGACTCCCAAAAGAAAAAATAAAAAGTCTTGGAAGAATTACAACCCAAATGCTCCTCAGAGGCAAAGATGGCAAGACATCATGTACTTTGGACATGTTGTCAAGAGAGACCCGTTCCTGGAAAAGGACATTATGCTTGGGAGAGTGGGGGAGGGGCAGCAAAGAAGAGGAAGGGGGACCGTCCATGAGATGGACTGACAAGCTGGATGCAAGAAAGGGCTCAAACACGTGAGCAATTGAGAGCATGGTGCAGAACAGGGCGGTGTGTCGTTTTCTACATAGGTGGCTATGAGTCAGAGCCGCCTCGATGGCACCTAAAGAAACACTGTGCTACTTAGAAGGGTGTAGCCTTCTGCTCCCATGAAGATGTCTTAAAAAACTCAAACTCCCTGTCACGGAGTTGGTACCCACTCAGAGCAACTCTGTGGGGGTGGGTAGAACTGCCCCTATGAGTTCCCGAGGTTGTTATATAGGAGCAGAAAGACCCGTCTTCCTCCTGTGCATGATTCAGAATTGAGGTCTTTGTGGAGGACCAAAGATCTATCCTCTGCACCGTCAGCCCCGGAAACAGGAAGGGGGAGTCCAATCCTGTCTCTTGAGTTGATATCAGCTCCGTGGCAGTGAGTTTTATTACACTTCTAAACGTGGGGAGTGGCACGAGGGGTTAAGTGTTGGGCTTCTTTTCACAGGGTTGGTAATGCAATCCTACCAACCACTGGCAGCAGAAGGATGAGACTGTTTTCTCCCATAACGATTTATGGTCTTGGAATCAGAATTGAATAATGGCAATAGCTTTGGTTGAGCTTTTAAAAAATTATACTACTACCACAAAACAAAACATATTTCTGTTCTTTTTTCCTCCTATATTACAGACAATAAATATTGGATTTGTTAGACATTTGTTTTGAATTTCTGTCTGGTCGGTCAATTTTATATGCATAATTTAGGGCCCCAATTTAAGGGAAATTAGACATTTTATTGGTTTTCTGTACTTCCTCCATTCTTCAATAATTGTCAACTCTGAAATAGCGAAAGGGTTTCATTTCAATTTCATCTTGGCCATAGACTTGTTTTGTCAGCTCAGTGTACTTTTTTCTAAGCTTCCTCTTTGTAACCTGTCTTTGTCGTGTGTTGTAGAATAGTTTGATCTTTTGTTAGAAGTGAGTTTCTTCAAGTCTTAAGTATTTTTATTAGCCTTCACTGGATTAGTCACATCTAAAGTTTGTGGCTGAAAGAAAACCCAAGTGCTTCTCTGAGCACCCGAGAGGCTTCACTACTAATGTTGGCCCAACACTTAAACCCACATGCCACTTGTCATGTTTACAAGTATAGTTAGTATACAACATGGACAGAGCCGAGAACCTCTCTAACTAAGTACAGGGGGGCTGTGATGTCTCTTCACTGGCTCCTGATCGCCTCTGAGAAGCTGATGTCCCCACATGCATCACTAACAGTTGTTTCTGCCATCGTGGCATCTTTCTACCCAACATTCTGTTGTTGGTTGTTGTTGTTTTTTTTTTGTATGTGTGAGTCAGAAAAGCATCTACAAGAGCAATTTTATAACGTATCCCACTAGAGACTTCAGCCCCAACCGCACTATGAAGGAAGTTCAGGAATGAACAAAGTCTAGACATGAATAGCTGCTAAAAGAAATCAATGTGCTCAATTATGCTCAACGGCTCAGAGAAGTATCTGGGTAATGAAGGAGTCTGATTCTGTACTTGAAGCTAAATTTACAGAAATACCAAAACCCCAGCCCACTGTCTTCCGGTACATCAGCTGTCTCCTGCAGGAGTTTCTGAGACTGGAAGCTTTTTGTGAGCAGACAGCCTCATTTTTCTCTCGTGGAGTGGTGGGTGGGTTTAGGATATGGAATTTGGGGTGGGGAACTCCATGCTTATCACACAGTACCACCAGAAATAGAAGGTAAGAAACTGGATGCCTATACCGATGAGAAATATATTTTGGTATTTTTACAGTGCTTTTGTTGCTGTGGTTTACAAGATGTCTTGAATGATAGTCCAAACCTACAATTTCTCATTCTGTGTTTGTTTAGGAAACACTGGTGGCATAGTGGACTGCATATTGGGCTACTAACAGTAAAGCCAGCAGTTCAAACCCACCACCTGCACCTCAAGAGAAAGATGAGTCTTTTCCTCTCAAAAAGTTTGATAGCCTTGGAAACCCAAAGGCACAATTCTTCTCTGACTGGAGAGTCTCTGTGAGTCCAAATGGACTTGGTGGCAGTGAGTTTTTGAATTTATGCCTGCTTATGGAAATACAAGTTTACTCATAAGCATAGAAGATTTGCTTGAAGCATTCTGACATATCATGAATCCTCAAAAATTAAGGTTCTTGCAAGACTAAACTGTAGCCTGAAGACACTTCCGTTTGCTAGAAACAAAGAGGATGGGCTCCCCTGCTGGGATTACTTTCCTAATTACCAGAGAATCATTGTTTCTTTCTGCTCCTGGGCATCCAATAGACTGACCCCTTGTACTTCAAATAAGAGGCCACCAATACTGGGTGGGTTCCCAGCCTGGTGCTGGCCTTCTCCAGTGTCAAAGGGGTTTGGCTGTATTCCAGCACTTACTATTATTATAGTCCTTGGAGCATTTCCATCAGCACTGAAAACACACACACACACACACACACACACACACACACACCCTAACACAGGCAATTTAAACACACTTGGCTTCCTTTCCTTTTTTTTTTTTTTTTAGGAATTATACAAAACAAGAAAAAATCCTCTAGTATTCTTTTTGAATGATAACTTCGAGCTCTTGCTACTGAACTAGCTTGCAGGAAAAACCATAATTTTTTTAAAAACTGATGATCCAAAACAATAACTTGCAAAAGAATAAAAATGAACTCAAGTTCTCTTTCTCCAAGAAACAGTGGAACTAGAAAGGAGGATTAAAATCATCGTTAACATTATCGTTCTTCAAATTCCCTCTGAAATAATGCTTTATCTTAAGATTTTATCAAATTTCAAGGTAATGGAGGTCTACATGTATTTATCTTCTTTCACTTTACATTGGGATCTACCTCTGTAGTTCCCCTTTCAAACTAAATAGCCTCCCTTATGAAAAGGGGTCACAATTCCAGCAATTTACAACCGGGGAACAGGGTCTCATCTTCTCATTGGGATAGTTGCATTTCGATAATTTATTGACCACCCACTTTGTTTGTTCTCCAACGAGTGCAGCTGTGTCCACACCCAAATATGGCCTGAGTCCTGGTTCACAACAGTAAACAGATTTCCCTGTGGCTATTATCTGGCCAATTTGTTCCTCTCCACCAGGTTCCTCCCTTCTCAGAGATCCCGAGTCATCGCAGAAGCAGTGAGAAGTCTCAAATCGGCTGGAATTCAGGAGCTGTCTGAATTCTGGTCCACTGACGTACTCATGAGACAAGCCAGGTATGGCAGCTAATGAAGGCCGGATGCTTATGTGGGTCTCAGCTTTCTCGGCTGTAAAATAATGAGACTAGACTGTTTGTCACCTGGATTCTAGAATTCTAATCCTATTGTTCCACTGCAGGCAGGGGTGAGGAAGATAGTGGCAAACATCTGAAAGATGCTTTTCTGAAAGAATTTCCAATCTTACAATTATTACTTGATTGCCTAACAAATATTAGAGGCTTCAAGAATATTGTGGAGAAATTCAGTTACCTTTTAGCTCAATTTTCCACAAACTTTTGTAGCCCCAACATATTTATTAAATACTATCATCTAGGCATTATGTTCTCTAGCTATTGACTGCTAATTAAATCCATTTATTTTTTGTTCATTTTTAAATGTTAAAAAATTGCATTCAAATACATAGGCTAGAGCCAGAATGCCCATAAACACTTTCAAAAGCAGTTAACTGCTTTTCCGAATTGTCCTCAATCAAAATCACTACATTGTCAGCTCATCTTCTGACTCTTCTGGTTTTACTACTCAGTAAATTAAGGAAGTGTATCAAATAGCTCTTAACCCTTGCTGTGTTTCTGTAAACATATAAGAATAAAACAAGAATCAGGCAAATCCCTTTATAAGCAATACCACATACAGTCTTATAAACAAAGAGCCATTAACGTCAGAAAGGAAAGACTGTGTTTTGCAAAACATTGCCAACTAATCCATTCCTAGGAAAGGTTGTAGGGTGAACGTTCCAGACTATTGCGATGTGGGTCAATTAAGGCAGCTAACAATGGTGGTGGTGGTGGTAGTGGTGGTTATTGTTGTTTTCCTTTAAATTGTAACTTATGTCAGCCACTTTATTCACTATATAAGGGTTTAGAACTGAGTTAATTTTAAAATTTTGTATCTGTGTTTTCTGTATAGCAGCCAACTTGCAAAATCACAAGCTTATGGTATAATTTTTAGATACAGCTTAATAAATACTGCATGCCAATTTACAGTTTTCTATTTCCAAGACATCTGTGGCTTTGCTCATGTTTGTTTCTTCCTCATAGTCTTTAGTGAATAGTATACTGCTTCCATTGATTTAATGTGAATTTATAAGAATGACAGTGGTTGGAAATACCAGTCCTCACATTAATACACACACACACACACACACACACACACTCATTGTCCTCTTATTTTCATCATCCATGTAAGGATTTGAAATTCCATTGGTCCCCTAATTTAGAACTATTTCTTATGAGTGCAAACTGATCTCTAAATAAGTTCTAGCTTTGACTACATATAGGCTTAAAAATAGTACAAATAGATTTTGTAAACTTCCAAAGGCATATTACATTTACAAGCTACTAAAATCTTTCCACTTTTCTGAAACAATAGATATGCTTTAGTTCCATTTTCCACCAATGTTTTAAAGCCCACCCCTGCCCCGGTATATTCTAAATGCTATGGCTGCCAACAAGAACATCTTACATGAAGAAAGCAAAAGGCCAAAGATGGAAAAAGATGGAAAAGAAAGAAAAGACCAAAATGGATATGTCATAGGCAAGGTTCTCTCGAGAAATAAAATTAGTGTTGCATGCATGTGTGTGTGTGTGTGTGTGTGTGTGTGTGTGTGTGTGTGTAGAGTGAGAGAAAGTTAGATTTATATTTAAAAATGACTCAAGCCCCCAATAAAATGATTCATTTAAAAAAAAAGGGAGGTGATAGGAAAGAGGAGCTTATAACAAGGGCTCAGGGGGAAAATATTTGGAAATGAATATGGCAATATATGTACAAACAAGTTTGATATAAATGATGTATTGAATGCTATAAGAACTTGAAGAGCCCCCAATAAAATCATTGGGGAAAAAAATGGCTCACACAATTGTAGAGGTCAGTGAGTCCAAACCCAGGCAGGTTTGGGTCAAGTCCATGGGTCAGATCAGCTTCTCCTAAATTGAGTAGCTAGCTATATGAACCCACATTCGGCAGGAAGACCACAGGCTGGTGACTGCAAAGGCAAATGAATCCAAAACCTGCAAGTCAAATGGCAGGCTTCTCTCAACTCCTAGGGTTAACCAGCAGTATGGCAGGTCGTTAACTCAAGTCCAAGAACTTGAGGACAATGGTCACATGGAAAGAAGAATGGTCACAGGAGAAAGAAGGGGTCTTCTGCTCCCTTATAGGTTCACGCCTTGGAAACACAAAGAGACAGTTCTACCCAGTCCTCTTATAGGGCCGCTATGAGTTAACTCAAGGAGAGTGAAAATTTTGATAACTGCACATAAGGTGGCCTGGTGGCACCGCTGTACAAGTATCTGACTGTTAACCCCAGGGTCTGTGGTTCAAAACCACCACAATCCCTCAGGAGAAAGCTGAGGCTGGATTCTCTCATAGAGCTTTACAGCTTCTGAGACCCTATACAGGGATCTATGAATTGAAATTAACTTGATAGCAGTGCATTTAGTTTGAGTATAGCTGTCAATAATTACGCGGTGCAAAGAGCAGTTAAAGTAGTTCTCTCAATTGAGTTCAGTTAGAATTTTATATCAGAAAAAAAATCAAACTATCACTTAAATGTTAGGTAGAATCTGACAGCAAATAACACTTTTCACTTACGATAAAGCACAGGTACACAGGGTACAATATCTGTGCTCAGGAAAAGCATGCATTGAATGCACTTTTTGAGTGTTGGATCACCTTCAATCCATTAGGGAATCTCAGTAATTGAAGAAATATCATCCTGATTTCTCTTATGAAACACAGAAGCATGAAAGCAAATACTGTCTTCATTGCTCTATCTTTGCAAAGTTAGGTTTCCATACTTTCAAAAGCAAAGTGTTAATACCTAAGTTATAAAATCGCCAGTTTAGACAGTTCTTTACTTCCCAAATATGCCTTACTAGTTTTCTCACTCAGTACAACTGCATAAATACAACTGCCATCACTAGCTTCACATAAGAGTTAGACAGTGTAAAGCTTTCCTGTGCTACATGTGCTTTAAAGAGAGCAGCAGCATTATCTCTTTGAAACTGGCTAGAAATGCAGATCCTCAGATTCCAAGTCAGACGATTTGCATTATCTGGGTAGCTTGCTTGGGTATATGAGAGGTGAATCAGGCTGGAACTCACATAATCTAACAACCCTCTTTCAACTGATGATCTTACATTATAATGAACAAATAGCATGAGTTTAAACGGATAGCCTACATTATTCTTCTCAAAAGAATCAATCTGGCATTTCTATTGTGTCTATGATATTAAGTAGTCAGTTACATCAGACAATGAAATATGTTGGAGCTAGGAAACAAAGCATGACTGCAGACAAAAAGGGACTTAAGAGGTCTTTGGGGGAGCATCTGTTTTCTCTGTCAGATTTTCAGGATTAAATTTATTAGCATGAAGACCTTTGAAACTTCCATTACTTTCCCCAGTATATAAATAGAGATCACTAACAGGAACACTAAACCAGAAGTAAAAAAGGGAAAAACACTAGCACACTAAGTTTACCCACCAGATCTCTTTCGCATGCATAGCACATTAATATTTTCCATGGACTGTTTATTGTTTTATATAAAGATAATGTCTTATTCCCTTGGTTTATCATTGCCATGAATAAAATATTAATGCAGCTCCCCTTTCTGAACCAAACTCTTCTTCCCTTCTGCTTATTGAAGTGCTTTTTATGATAAGATTTCTATTGTAGGAAAGTTCCTTTTAAAATGCAAACAATAAGAGGGGTGGAATATTAATATGATAATAAATGATAATTGGGTTTTCTGGGATTTGTTTAATCTGGTTACTGTAGACTGAGGGTTTCTAGAAAAAATTCCTAGAGGCTTCAAAAAGCTTCAGGAAAAATGGACTTAGTTGATGATGGAATTTTTCTGCAAAGTTTTTTAAAGCCTGACTTATACATCAGGAAGTAGTAGGAAGGCTTTCAAATGGTTTTATTAGAGATCAACTCTATCCAGAAGTCAACACGGGGAAAACAATGACCAAGATAGTATTTATTGCCTCAGAGGTTGGATGACCCCCCCTTGCCAAAAATTTGCATTTGCACCCCAGATATGCTGAATCAGAATCTACAGTTTAGCACACTCCTCAGATTAGCCTCATAGCTCCCCACAGATACTGACATATACCTAAGAACATACAATTTAATGTATACATAAGGATACAGAATCCTTTGAAGCATAAGAATTCATAGTCTTGTGTATGCATAATAATCTTGGGTGTATATTAGAATTATGTTGAGAGCTTGTTCATATGTAGATTCAGAATATCTGGGGTCACTCAAAAACTTATTGCTATTGAGTCAATTTTACCTATAAAAGCAGTAAAACTGCCTGTGTGGATTTCTGAGATGATAACACTTTTTTGTTTTAATCATTTTATTGAGGGCTTGTACAGCTCTTAAGACAATCCATCCATCCATCCGTTGTGTCTAGCACGTTTGTACATTTGTTGCCCTCATTGTTTTCTAAATATTTTCTTTCTGTTTGAGCCCTCAGTATCAGTTCCTCATTTTTGCCCTCCCTCTCCTCCCTTTTCTTTCTCATGAAACCTTAGTAACTTATATTTTTTAAAAATTTTCATGTCTTACACTGGCCGATATCTCCCTTCACCCACCTCTCTGTTGTCTGTCCCCCTGAGGGGGGATTTTATACAGGTAATTGTGATCGGTTCACACCTTCTCCCCCCACCCTCCCTTCCCCTCCTATTATCACTACTCTCATTATTGGTCCTGAGAGGTTTATCTGTCTTGGATAACCTGTGTTTCCAGCTCTGATCTGTACCAGTGTACATGCTCTGGTCTAGCTGGATTTGTAAGGTAGAATTGGGGTCATGGTAGTGGTGGGGTGTGGGAGAAGCATTAAAGAGCTAGAGGAAAGTTGTCTGTTTCAACAGTGTTATACGGCATCCTGACTGACTTGTCTCTTCCTTCTGACCCCTCTGTAATAGGATGTCCAATTGCCTACAGATGGACTTTGGGTCTCCACACTGCACTCTGCTTCATATTCACAATGATATGATGTTTTCGTTTTGTGTCTTTGATACCTGATACCTGATCCTATGGACACCTCACGATCACATAGGCTGGTGAGCTTCTTCTTCTTCTTCTTTTTTTTTTTGGTGGTGTGTTTCTCCTACAGGGGCTTTATTGCTTCTCAGCTAGATGGCTGCTTTTTTATCTTCAAGCCCCTAAGATCCCAGATGATATACCTTTTGATAGCTGGAGACTGTCAGCTTTCTTCACACATTTGCCTATGCACTCATTTTGTCTTCAGTGATTGTGTCAGGAAGGTGAGCATCATGGAATGCCAGGTTATTAGAAGAAAGTGTTCTTGCATTGAGGGAGTACTGGAGTTGAAGACCAATGTCCATCTGCTACCTTAATACTGAACCTATAAATATATGTACTAGATCTATCTCCCCATCATATAAAAATACATTTATATATGTACATACCTGTATGTAGGCCTTTATTAATACCTTTTGCCTCCCCATCCTCTCCTTTATTTTCTTTTACTTTCCACTTGTCCCACTATCATATTCGACCTTCATTCGGTTTCAGTAATTCCTCTGTTACTTTGCCCTTGATCAAACCCTACCAATCCTCGATTTAAATTTTAGACCACTTGTTGTTCCCTTGTCCCTGGGTTTGTTAACACCCACTTCCTTTCCCCCACCTCCCCTCTGTTCCTCTGGAACCATTGGTCCCGCTATTTTTTTTTCTCCTATGGATTGTTTATCCCTTCTATCTTATCTAGAGAGACCTGTAGAGACATAACAAGCACCAAGAAAAGACAGCGCAAAACAAAACCACCACCAAAGAAACACACCAATGACCGAAAAAGCGAAACCTATAAATAGCTCAAGGTCTGTTTGTTGACCTTTAGGAGTGTTTTCCTGTGAAGTCTGATGGGGTGCCATGCCCTGGCCCCAAAGTCTATTTTTGGTATTTCCCAGGGACTTTATTGCTTTGCTCCCCTTGTTGCTCGCCCTTCGCACTTTGTCCTGGGGTGTTGGGGTCAGAAGGGGCACAATTCCACTGTTATCCAGAAGCACTATGGCTCCATGAGGAACGTCATGGGGCCGGCCCTATGGTTCTCTCTGTGTATTGACTGTACTGAGCAGGAACATCGTACTCAGGACTGGGTGGGACAGGATGATTCTTCTCTCTGTTTCCCTCTTTGTTTGCTCCTGTGTGCTCTGATCAGATGAGCCCCTCTCCCTGACCTGTAGCTTCAGCGCTGCGCTCTGAAGTGAATTCTTCTGAGGTGAGGGGGGATGTCCATGGAGTTGGGCTCGGGGCTGGCCCCGCAGACCTCTCTCGAGGGGTTCCCTGCTTCATGCCGGTATGTGGCATTCACGTCTTGGCTCACTTGGGTTGATGCCGGGTCTCTCTCTCTCCCTCTCCCGTGGAGATACAGACAACTCCTTCCCCTTAGTGGCTTAGCGCCCTTCGGAGACTGTAACTCTATGGGAGCAATCCTGGCGGAAGGTTTCAAGGTTTGGAGCTTGCAGTCAGCAATACAACACATAACCACTGTCTCCCTAGGGTGGAAAGGCAGGTTCTCAGCAGGGGTCCAACCGGAATGAACCTGGTTGCAGCCCCGAGAAGAAGAACAGGGTCAGACCATATCCAGACATCATAAAATGCTTACAATGCATTGCATTCTAATGCATTCTAGTGTTTATTTTTATAGTGAGATCTCTGGATTCATGGTGAGACTAAGACCAATTGCCATCAAGCAGATTCCAGTTCATGGGGAATCCATGTCCTGTCAGAGTAGAACTGTGCTTCTCAAGGCTGGAAGATTTAGGGGGTGGGGGCGGGGCACTGATTTATTTATGTAAGTGCACTCACTTCTGGGTACAACCCTTTAGTCTCCAACCTTTAACCTTTAGGTGAGCAGCCCAGCATGTTGATTGCTTCACCACTTGCGGTGAGACATCCCTGAGGAGAAGTCACATGGACCTACCCTGACGTAGCCCTGGGAACTGGAGAAGTTGCACCGTGACCCCTGCTCGCACTGAAATGCTTACAAAGCCACTGAATCCAAAGACTTTCTACCCACTGGCCTCTGGTCATTTCTATTTGGCATCATTGCATATGTTTCATGAGTCTAAGAGGACTTTATAGATTGGTATTGGACATGCAAGCTAATATCAGACTTACGGACTTGATCTGGGCTGGAACGTTTTCTCAATATTCAACTGCTCTTGTATATAAACCTCTTTTTATCCACAATGAGTAACTGTAGTCTATGAAAGTGCTTTGTGAAAATAGATCCTCTGATATGGACAAAATATGGTATTGAAATGAAATGAACAGGTATTTATTAAGGAACGCTACCATTTTTGGTATGCATAGTCTTTGACTTGAAGTCACTAAGTAATCACTCTCTAGTTTGAAAGACCTTCTAACTATTAGTGGATGTGCCAATGAAATTGTCTTGACTTCTGGTGATATTATCCTATTATACTTATGGAGGTAATTACTGATAAATTCAGCTTTTATATTGGTTTAGGTTTTGTAAACTATTCTTTTAAATTACAATTTGAATGGCAGATTTTACCAGATTATTTCTTTACTTTTGAGATACTCACAAAATTAAAGTTTCTATAATATCACTATTGAAGACTCACCCCATAACTATCCTTTTCCGCACACCATTTAGCAGCACTTCAAAGAGAAGTCCCTGTTAACAGTTTGGTATACATTCTTTCCAACCGCCCCGTATATATACAGTTCTATCTATCTTTCTGCTTTTCTGCACAGTTCTTACAAAAATGGATCTGGCTGTTTATATAGATTAGTAACTCGCTTTTCTCCCTTATTTATAGATCTGGACATCTTCCCATGTCATCATGCATACATCATCTTGCTTTTTAAAAATTTATTTATTTATTTATTTTTTTCATCATCTTGCTTTCACTGACTGAATTACCTTCTAGCATGCAGGTAAGGGGCTCTGGTGGCGTAGTGGACCGTGAGGTCAACAGTTGGAAACCAAAAACTGCTTTGCAGGAGAAAGTGGAAGCTTTCTATTCCTGTAAAGAGTTCCAGTCTCAGAAACCCACAGTGTGACAGTTCTACTGCGACCAATAGAATCAATCTCTCAGTGTCGACATGGTAGCGTTGAGTTTGTTTTTTTTAGTTTGGGTGTATGTTAGCATTCCTCATTGATATTTAAGTTGTTCTCAGTTAGTTTTTTGTTTCTGGTTTGCATTATAACTTATATTTATGATTTATTTATCTATTTACTTATTGTGATGTGTGTTTTAGATGAAAGTTTATGTAGCAAATTAGGGTCCCATTTGCTGTTTGTAACACCCGTGGTCCTGTGGTCTTGTGAGTACTCTGATGATTTCTTTCTCTTTGTCTGGATTCTATTTCTTGAGTTCCCTTGCCCTTCCTTGTCTTCTCTTCACTGCTTGTGGGTAAATGTCGGACATAAAGAACTCATTGTTCATGGAATATATTGCTTATTTTATAAATCAGTCTACTGTTTGGTGGAAAGGTAATCAACAGAGTGATTTTAATTTATGGCACAGTCCCTACTGATTTAGTAATGTGGGCCTTTTATAGGAATTTTAATATTTTTCTACATTTTTTCTCCCATTCTATCTAGGACCTTCTATTGTGTCCTTGGGCAGAATGGTCAATCGTGTTGCTGGACCATCTAGTTCTTTTGGTCTCAGCCTAGAAGAACCCAAGCTTTTTGTGGGAGTACTGTTTCAGTGAATTAGTGTCTTCTTTGAATCTTTTGTTTTCTTTGTTCTTTCTTTGCTCAAAATTTTAAAACTCAGTCATCTAGTTGATTCTGCTCTTGCAACCCTAAAGGATAAAGTAGAACTGGCCCTGCGGATTTTTTTTTTGAGGCTCCAACTCTCTACAGGAGCAGCAGCTCCTTTTTCTCCCACAGTGTGGCTGGTGGTTTCAAACTGCTGACAATGTGGGTTAACAGTCCAATTTGTAAGCACTATGCCATCAGGACTCCACTCAAAACAAGTAGAGGCCAATAATTGGATCTTACATGGCCATTCATAAACTTTTAAGATCCCAGATATTACTCAGAAAGCTAGAGCGTAGAACTTTGGCTTTATAAACTGTTGTGCAATTGACTGAGATGTTCTATGAGCCTATGATCTTATGCTTTTTAACCCTGTAATTTATTTTTTTTATTTTTGGGGGGGTATTAAAAACTATGTTTCAGGAAACATCACTATCTTAAACTGGGTTTCCAGAGAAGCCAATGAGTGAATCATATATATATATACATATGTATATATATATGATATGTGTGTGTGTGTACAGAGAGGATTATATCAAGAAAATGATTCATACAGTTGTAGAGGCACTCAAGCTTCAAGTCTGTGGCTTAAGACTTCTCCTGACTTGTGTAACTAAGGTTGCTGATAAACTCACAATTGGCAGATTATATGGCAGGCTCTGGCTGCAGAGGTGAATGAATCCAAGGTTGGCAGGTAAAATAACAAGCAGTTGATGACTCCCAGGTCAGTCGGCAATCCAGTAGGCCAGTGGCTCGAATCCAAAGAACTAAAGCTCAGATGCCTAGGCAGATGCTGGATCCACACCCAGCAAATAGCAAACAAGCCTTACCACAGCATCTCCTTACATTGGAAGCAGACCACACTAGTGGGAAGATTTCATCATGGAGCATTACTGCGTCTTAACTGTCCAACTAAGAATCCTGGCCTAGTCAAGTTCACACAAGCCTTAACTATCATAATCTTATGGTTTTCTATCCATTTGCTAATGTTTATGTAAGATAGATTCCTCCATATTCTAGCTCTTACTAAAGTCATCATGACCAAAATCAAAACTAAATTCCCTGACATGGAGTCGATACCAATTCATTTGTTAAAACCAATAGACATATTCTTAGCACACTCTTGACTCTTCCTTCTCTTGCCTAGAAAACTCCTACTTGCCCTCCTACATCTTTTGCTGATCTCCTCAATCTTCTTCACCACCATCACCTCCGCAGTTCAACTTCCTCAAGTTCAATAAGCCTCAATACGCAAATTCCTCTTTGCTTATTATATTCTTTCCCTAAGTCATCTCATCCCAATTCCCAATGCTTCAACTACCACATATACAGGAACATTATATCTATCTATCTATCTATCTATCTATCTATCTATCTATCTATCTATCTATCATCTATCTATCTTCTATATAACCTTAGACCTCTCCTCCTAACTACCGAATCATTAGATTGTAGATTACAACATATCTGTTGCCTTTTGGATGACTCTTGATTTTTCTACCCGGACATCTTTTCATGATTACAGACCTATAAATCTCCCTATTACTGACTCATTATATCTAAAATGAAACTCATAATTTCTTCAAATCTAATCCTCCCTAGTATTTTCTTATTTAGTGATGTTGCCATTCATATAGTTGCACAAGTAGAAATAATCACCCAGATACAATTTATCACCCGCTATAGTTTCATTTCCTGAATATTTATTTCCTAATTATCTCTTCAGTCCATCCATTTCTCTCCCTCTCCACTGCTATCCAACTAGTTCAAAATATCTCTGCCTTTGTACTCTTCCTCACTGAGCTCTTTCACCTGGTCTCACCAACTTTTCCATAAGTCCCCACCTACAGCTAGAATGATGCTCTGGCTTCACCTTTTCTGCCATTTATTGAGCCAAAGTAACCTTTCAGTTTCTCCAGTGTTCTCTACTTCCTCCCTCTGCAGAACTTCTTAACATGCTCGTTTCAAGGCTCTGAGATAACATCAGTGGAAAGACAGGCAATGGTTCTGTTTCTGGTGGATCTTATAGTCTACAAGGGTGAGGCAAGATGAAATATCAAGAAAGCAAACACAAAATGAAGAGCATGATACATAGCCTATAGTGAAAATTGTTCCTTGCCAGGTGGAAAGTAAGTTTAAGCTGATGGAAGAAAGAATGGCTAACGGGCTCCTCCTTATTGGTGAGCAGAGAAGTTTTCCTTAAGGAGGTCTCCATTATTGTTTGGTTTGAATGACAACATAGCCAAACATGAAAGACCTATAGGGAAGAGCAGTATAGCCAAAGGGAATAGAGAATGCGAAGATCCTACTAGGTGAATAAGTGTGGCCATTGGATTAAATGATCATGATGGATATGGTGAGAAACATACCGTGGAAATGATTATATTAGAGGAGATACAGTTATTTTATAGCAATTGGAAGAAGGAACAAATCTGAAACCTTTTGGATTGAAGAACTTGGGAAGAATTCAGATTTACAAGCAAAGATCACTAGGCTTATTCAAACAGTATAAAACAATAAATACAATAAAATAGTAATAATGAATCACTCATGACTTGCTTCACTATCTTGTTCTTGTTAAGAAGACAAATTTAATCCTCCAACCATACTCTATTCAATGTATAATTTTCAGGATATTTTGGTAGCAAAAAAATATTTCACATAAAATAATGAAGGACATTTTCTTTTTTTTTTTTTCAATCATTTTATTAGGGGCTCATACATCGTTTTTCACAATATATAAATAAGCATACT